>JBBPBX010001263.1:62764-89547 GCA_038048925.1 Garcialebias charrua
AAGTCTGACGTCTTTTACCCCCCGTTGAGTGAACAAACAATGCGCAACTTCTGGCTGCACTCCTGCTGTGATCCCCCGGTGACAGCCCGTCTTGTATGTGGCCCCCAAGCAGAACTGCAAGTTCTGCTTGGGGGCCACGTACAAGACGGGCTGTCACCGGGGGATCACAGCAGGAGTGCAGCCAGAAGTTGTGCTACCTGTTTTCACTCAACGGGGGGTAAAAGACGTAAGACAGAAGTATAAACCAAGCTTAGGCCTGGTTTATGGTTGACGCGTCGCATAGGGCGCGAAAGAGCGCGCGGCCAAAGTGACGCAATCGTATAGTCCCGCCCCCGCGCTTTGGCCCCGTGCGTCGGCTCTGCGCGTGTCGCGCACCTCAGAATTTTTGAAACTCCGCAAGCCTAGCGCGCGCTGAATTGATTGACAGGTCGGGTGTGGACCTCACCGACAGCCTTCACACTCTTCACGCCAGAGCCTGCAGCTGTCTGCACCGCTGTGGTCGTGGAAACGGCGTCGCGACGCATGGAGGAATGTTTTTTATGTGATACAAATTTATTAAATTCCCCGAGCGAGCAGAAAGCCATTTGTTTTTGTTGTGTGATTTCAAACAGTTCTTCTTCTACGGTAGATTTCTTCTTCTACACCTTTCTTGCAACATATGCACAGGTTTTAGAGGGTACTGCCACCTGCTGGTCCGTAAAAGAACAGCACTTTGCCATGCGCCGCCGGCGACACTATAAACGCATGAATCCGCCGAGTGGGGAAGGCAGATTCAGATCAGCCACAATTGTTTTTTCGTGCATGCAGACTGTATTTTCTCATCAGCCTCGAGTTCTGCTGGTACAGTCGATATCCAAAAATGGCCAGATTTGTGGGCTTTCCGTTGGTCCATACTTATAGCTTCCTCCAAGGTCGACCCCAACATGCTGGCGAGTTCCAAAGCCACAAGTGGCCTACGATTCTCATCAATGGCTTCCATCCTCGGTTGAGCAGCCTTCATGCACCTTCATGTTGTGCATTTTTTACCAACAGCAGCAGGGATTTTGAAAGGCCTGTTCCCGCCCACCCTCCCTAATGAATACAGTTTGGGGAAAATAAGGGTAAAAAGCAGACTTTATGTTTGTGTACTAGGGTGTTGTTTCAGATGACATCAACAGAATGTCAAAAACCAGCAGCCATCTGAGAGGGAGACGGCCTTTCCTGCTCAGAGACCTGAAAGAATTTACCTGTTCAACAGGTGGAGAAACTTAGCTCAAGGAAAATCTAACTGCTGGAACAACATTACAATATGAAACACTCAGCTCGTATTTATAATGAGCACCTCATAGATCACTGTGAGCCACCTCATCAACATGTTCTCTGAAATTAGAAGGCCAAAGGCGTGCAGCCATGCAGGAAACCACTTTAATTAGTCCTGCTTCTAGCAGGGTGAAACCTAAGCGTGGTCTGCAGCAACGCTCGAAGGCGACGCTCGTTTACACCGATGAAAAGCATGATTTGATCTTTTAAAGCTGCTGCAACAAAGACATGAAACAGGCTGGAAATGACTCAGTGAAGGGAAAACACGACTTCTATAGTTGGTGTGTTTATTGGTTTCATCCTTCTGGTTGAAAACCAACACTCATCACAGATTTCATAGTGCAAGCAACGATTAGCGTGATGTGATCATCGAACACGTCTATTAGATTCTGGTGATCCGTTACAAGAGGTGAAGGACACCACAAGCAGTTGTCATATATTTAAACAGAACATGACAAGAAATAAATACAGGCTTTGTTCAAAACATTCATATTTATAGTGCTTTTTTAAATAGCTGCACACAGCACATGAAACTATGAAAACCTGGAGCATCATTTCTTTTCCAGTAAGAATAAGTACGCCCTGCTGGTGTGAGCAGCTTGAAAAACCATTCAGGAGGGAAACCACGGAGGGAAGTTCATTTTCTTCTGTCTTTTTCAGGAGGAGGAATCAATTTGGTGATAAAGAAAACCCTCAATGTCAGGTCCACGTGATTCTTTTTGAGTTATAGCCACAACATAACTAATGTCTGCTGATTACTATTTTGGCTCAAATTACTAAAAGTAAAATGGTTCATGGGTTGTTTCCCTGCAGAGCTCTGATCAGTTCAGCAGCGCATGATGTATATTTATCAGACAGAGAAGCATGCAAAAAAAAAAAGCTACACTGTAAAAACTGTCTTTGTATATTGTGACGTTGTAACCAACATGTGTCATAACTGTTTTATTGAAAATAACCAAACACTGTTGAATTAGAGATTTTTAAATAGCAATACATGAAACTCTTGTTTGAATATAAGAACACAGTAAAGGTTAAAGGTACAGTTTTTAACCACCTCCCCTCCTAACTAAATGTTGTTGCACAAGTCATTTTAAAATGAACCTTTACACATTTTAAATTTTGACTTTAGCTGTTCGGAGTATAACTTTACATTATTGATCTGAGATTATTGTAAAAGGCCAGTTGATGTCAAATGAAATCATCTCTGAAGCTGCATTCATAACTTATAATTAAAAAAACACAACGAAAAGATACATTTATTACTCTTCAATGTTAATTTCTAAAATTGGAGAAACCAAATCCAGACTATTTTCTGTTTTAACTCATTTTGTCTGTTTGTATCTGACAGAAAGTTTTAGAAGTTGTGTTAAACTTCCCAGAAGCTCTGAACCCAAGTTGTTTTATTTAATTATTTTTTTAAACCCAAGAACCTTACCAATTTAGACGGATATTATAAAGCTGAGCTACGATCTTTAGCAGTTGCAGTTATTTTAGAAATTGTATCAAAACTTTTACCATTAAAAAGGATTATTTACTTAATTCTGTGGTTGAGTTGTACCTTTCTTGGAATTAGAAAACAACTTCATTTATCTACAAAACAAAAAGACAACAATGTTACGGCTCAACGATGAGCTGTTTGATGAAACTCCCTCCTCAGATATGACAGATGAGAGACAAACAAATGCATCTGGTGTGAATATAATCCAACCAGATTAATGCAAACTACAGCACTTTATATTACTTTCAGAAGCTTTATATTAGATTAATCTTATTTGTGGACAAAACAAATAATAGAAAGAGATTCCAGTCAGGCTCCACAAACAGCCTGAAGCCAAATAATACACAGCAAGCGTACATTATGGGATGGATTAATGAGTCATTAAGATGACTGATAACGTTGATCCAGTTTCTCCAATCATGAGCACATTCAGACAGAGAGGAAAGTTTCCACAATCTTTACAAGACTCATTTTATAAATCTATTCATGTTTGAGGAGTGTAAAGGTGGGCGGTGTGGCCACATCTTCTAGTTTTAACTTTAGTAGGAAATACACCAGAGTAAAAACCAGCGTCCTCCAGTGTGGAACTAAAAGGCTACGACTTGTTACATTCAACAAACAGCAGGTTTGGACCATGTCAGGACAAGATTACCACATCATCAGTAACTGACTAACAAGTTCAGCTTTATATACAGTATATATATTTTTTCCATTGTGGCTCTACCACTGTATATACAGCCTGCTGGACGAATCATTTATTATTTAAAATGAGATCAATCGATAGGGAGCTCCACCTCATGTGCAGCCTACAGGGTTTCTCTTAAGACGTCCGTCTTTGTGGGTTAGTTAGCACAAGTAGGTAAATAAGTCTATCTTTTGGGTCTGTCAATGTCATCGATGGCTGCTAGAAGTTTCTGACGAGCCTTCTTGTTTATATGTGAGCCCAGACAAACGTTCACCAAGTTGGCCAGCTGCTTCATGGAGTACTCCTGTAAAAAATGCACACACAGTCAGCAAGGAAATGGAATAACTCCAAACAGAAAGTGTACATGCTAAAAAGATAGCCTCACCCTGTGGTTCTTGATAAACTGCTCCATGTCGTTCTCAGTCAGGTAGTAAGCCTTGATGTAAGTTTCAACAAACTCCTTGTCAGGGATCGGCCGCAGGTCTGTCAGTTTCTCCAGCTTCATCAGGAACTGCTGAAAGTCCAGCTGCATCAAGGCCCGGCCCTCGTTGCTACATTTCTTCACGTTAGCGTAGCTTCAGCAAAGAGACGCAAAATGAGATTAGTACTGCCCTAAATATGCATAAATATTCATATGTTTTCATCATAGCAGCGATTGGTCATACATGTATGCCTGAGGGGATTTAGTTCACATATATTCACTGCATTAATACTTAAAGCCAATTATTTTCATCATGACAAGCCTGCCTTCCGTACTACATAATAGTAGTACAGGAAGCTGTCAAGACAACAAATCTGTTCTGATAGAGTTTCACATCACATAACACGATGCACTTACTTCTTTTGCAAAAGAAGTGAATTCATGCATGAAATCAAAAATGATTTTACAAAATATTATGAGGTCATCACATAAATCAGAAACATATGTTTGTCTTTTTAGGGCAAAGTCTAGCTGCATTGTCCTGGAATTTCCCAACTCCACCCAGGAAAGTAGATCTAATCGTGTATTTCATTGTCATATGCTAAAGTTTTGATGTTTTTTTCTTCTTCTTCTTTTTTAAACAGTTTTCTAACTGTAATTTTTTTTCTTTCATTTTTAAACATACAACAAAGAACATAGAACCCCCTTTCCTCCCACACCGGATCAGTCACACACAAACACACACACACACACACACAAATATACTAAACAAACATGCATTGACAAGTTTTCCACATACATCATAAAAGGCTGCCACATGTTCCAAAAACTTTTAACAGAACTCTTCAGGGTATGTCTGATTTTTTCCAAATGAATATGATACATCACTTCTCTTATTCAATGAACAGATGCTGGGGTGTGTGGGCCTTTCCATCTGCAGAAAACAAGTCTCCTGGCCAGAAGAGTGTCAAAGGCAATTATCATTCTCATACTTGCTGAAGGACGTGTCCATAGGGACCACCTCGAACAGTGTGATGATGATGGTGATAGGTGTACAGTTTTGCCACATATCCCAAAGAAGGGTTCAAAAATAAATTGCCAAAAAGCCTGCAGTTCTGGACAGGTCCAGAATGTATGCAAGAGTGTAGCTGGAGTTTGTTTACAACAATTACATGCAGGGTCCAGGTTGGCTTTGATCTTGGACACCTCGTCTTTGGACCAGTGCAGCCACTGCACCACCTTAAATTGAATTACAACATGTCTCAAACAGATTGAGGATGAGTAAATGTTCTTAAGGATCTTTCTCCAGTTTGAGTCTGATATGGATTCTTACAGGTCCGTTTCTCACTTCAGTTTAAGAGACTCCAAACTGGTCTCATGGTATGAACTGAGCAGTGTATCGATCTTGCTGAGGGCCACCTTTGGTGTTAGACCTGCAATCCAAAATCTTAACCACAAAATGGTTAGAGGGGTACAAAGTCCACAGGGAATCTTGCTTGACCTCATCTGTTAGTCGGTCCATCACAAGACCAAACAAGAAGGGGCTATAGTTGATGAAGTCCCACCTCCACTTTGAAGCTACCTGTCACTCAAACAGTACATATCACCACTGTCCTGCTCATATTTACAAACTGGATTCCAAAAAAGTTGGGACACTTAACAAATTGTGAATCAAAACTGAATGCAATGATGTGCAGATGGCAAATGTCAATATTTTATTCGTAATAGAACATAGATGACAGATCAAAAGTTTAATCTTAGTAAATGTGGCATTTTAAAGGAAAAAATATGTTGATTCAAAATTTCACAGTGTCAACAAATCCCAAAAAGGTTGAGACAAGTAGCAATAAGTGGCTGGAAAAAAGAAATTGAGCATATAACTAACAGCTGGAAGATCAATTAACACTAATTAGGTCAATTGACAACATGATTGGGTATAAAAAGAGCTTCTCAGAGTGTCAGTGTCTCTTAGAAGCCAAGATGGTAAGAGGATCACCAATTCCACCATTGTTGTGCAGAAAGATAGTGCAGCAATACCAGAATGGTGTTACCCAGCGTAAAATAGCAAAGACTTTTAACTTATCATCATCAACCGTGCATAACATCATCAAAAGATTCAGAGAATCTGGAACAATCGCCGTGCGTAAGGGTCAAGGCCGTAAAACTCTACTGGATGCTCGTGATCTCCGGGCCCTTAAACATCAAGTTAAACAAGTAGTAACGAGACTCACGAACAGCTGATTTTATCTGCCCGGTGTACAAAAAAACAAAACAAACCCGACTGGAAAAGGACCAAGACGCTCCTCCCACTGCGCGTCTTCAGACAAGTTCGGTTTGAACAGACATCTGTTGACAAGCAGCCAACATTGCACATCGGGAGCGTTTTCGCTGCTCAAGACGCGTTGGGTGGGAACCTGGCTTTAGAGGCCTGTATTAGACATGAATGGGAGAGCATTCCTATTTCTAAACTTGAGAAACTGGTCTCCTCTGTCCCCAGACGTCTGTTGAGTGTTGTAAGAAGAAGGGGGGATGCCACACAGTGGTAAAAATGGACTTGTCCCAACTTTTTTGGGATTTGTTGACGCCATGAAATTTTGAAACAACATATTTTCCCTTAAAATGATACATTCTCTCAGTTTAAACTTTTGATCTGTGATTTGTGTTCTATTCTGAATAAAATATTAGATGTTGGCACCTCCACATCATTGCATTCAGTTTTTATTCACAATTTGTTTAGTGTCCCAACTTTTTGTAATCCGGTTTATATTATGCAAACATAATGAAGCATACTGGGAAATGTTAAAAAAAAAACATGACCTTTTTATTTAGCAAAATCATTAGTTAGGAGAGTGTGAAAGGAAACTAATGGAAATTTAAACTTCATAGTTGTTTGTTTTTCATTGTGCATCAATCATTTGGAGCAATTTATTCTGGTGGAAAACCCACTATTGTACCACTACCTCTGATATGCCGATTGATGTGTCATTCAAAGAAAAACATATAAAGTGGAAATATCAGAGTCAGAGAGTCTTTATTGTCATTTGCACCGCATGTGGTACATGTGATGAAAACGAGATTATGTACACAAGGTCCCAGTTACATCCAACAACAAATGCAAGAGAAAAACAGTAATAACATCTAGGATTAACTAAGAAAAACATCAACTAGAAATACACTAAGCCCTAATGTAGTAGAAAAACATCATTATAAACAGCAGCACGAACATGAGTCTGTATGAGCAGATGGTCACAGATGAACACAGCAACAAGAAAACAGATCAGCATCAGCATGATGTGATATTTTGCAGTGTTTATTCTTATTATTTATTTATTCATGAGTCTAACAGCCTCAGGGTAGAAGCTGTTCCTCAGTCTAGTGGTTCTACATTTGATGCTCCTCAACCTCCGTCCTGAGGGGAGTGGGGCAAAGAGTGAGTGTGCTGGGTGAGTGAGGTCTTTCATGATGCAGGTGGCTCTTTTCCTGCATCTGGAGGTGTAAATGTCTGTGATGGTGGGGAGACTGACTCCAACAGACTTCTGTGCAGCCTTCACCACTCTCTGTAGAGCTTTCCTCTCTGCAACTGTGCAGCCTCCATGCCACACATTGATGCTGGAGCACAGGATGCTCTCCACTGCACACCTGTAGAAGGAGGTGAGGACTGGGCTGCTCAGACCAGCTCGTCTCAGCCGTCTGAGGAAGTAGAGTCTCTGATGACCTTTCTTGATCAGGCTGGTGGTGTTGTTGCTCCAGCTGAGGTTATCATTCAAGTGTACACCCAAGTATTTGTAGCTGGAGACCACTTCCACTGCAGATCCACTTATGTTCAGTGGGGTGTGGGTGTGTATGTTCCTTCTGAAGTCCACAATCATCTCCTTTGTCTTCTTCACATTCATGTGAAGGTTATTCTCTTTGCACCAGCTCTCCAGGTGTTCCACCTCCTGTCTGTAGCTGGACTCATCATTGTTTGTGATGCATCCCACCACAACTGTATCATCTGCAAACTTAACAATATGACAGCCTGGATGTGTGGCTGTACAATCATATGTGAGCAGAGTGAACAGAAGAGGGCTCAGCACACATCCTTGAGGAGAGCCAGTGCTGAGGGTAATGGTGGAGGAGGAGAAGTTGTGGATCTTCACGGACTGTGGTCTGTTTGTTAAGAAGTCTAAGACCCAGTTACAAACGGAGGGGCTTAGTCCAAGTGTGGATAGTTTGTCTATCAGAGTTTGGGGGATCATGGTGTTGAAGGCAGATGTGAAGTCCACAAAGAGCATGCGCACGTATGAGTCCTTCTGATCCAGGTGGGTGAGAGCAGTGTGGACCACAGAGGAGATGGCGTCCTCTGTTGATCGGTTCTCGCGGTATGCATACTGATGAGGATCCTCGTTGATGTTGACGGTTGTCTTGATGTGGGACATGACCAGTTTCTCAAAACATTTAGCGACTATCGGGGTGAGGGCCACCGGTCTATAGTCATTCAGACCAGTCACTGTGGAGCTCTTTGGAACTGGGATGATGGTGGCGGTCTTCAGGCAGGTGGGAACTGACTCCAGTGCAAGTGAGGTGGTGAAGATGTCAGCCAGCACCTCACAGAGCTGGTCCGCACATTCCTTCAGAACTTTCCCTGGGATGTTGTCTGGTCCGGTTGCTTTATGAGGGTTGATCCTTCTGAGACTGCCTCTCACTTCTGCTGCGGTCACTCTGAGATGCTCTTCATCTGGTGATGAGGTGAGTCTGGTGCTAGCTGGTCTGTTTGGGTCTTCAAAACGTGCATAAAACTTATTGAGGGCATCAGGCAGAGATGGGTCCTTGGGGCATTGTTTGCTCTTGCCTTTGTAATCTGTTATGCATTTGATGCCCTTCCACATGCTCCATGGGTCTTGTGAGGTGAACTGTCCCTCAATCCTCTGTGCATATGTGGCCTTGGCCTTCTTAATACCATACCATACCATATTTATTTATAAAGCACTTAAAAATACAGCAGCAGCCGTCCGAAGTGCTGTACAAGAATAAAAACAAGCACAAAACAATAAAAACAATCAATCTCAATCATATAAATATCAGAACATCACAAGTAAAATAATACAACATTAAAACAGAGATGTGAACTCATTCTGGTTTAAAAGCCAATGAAAACATATGTGTTTTTAAACGAGTTTTAAAAACAGATATTGATGGGGCCTGCCTGACCTTCAGTGGCAGCTCGTTCCACAATTTAGGAGCCAGAGCTGAAAATGCTCTGTCTCCTCTGGTCTTATAAAAGGTTTTTGGGACTGCTAAAAGCATCTGGTCAGCGGATCTGAGAGCACGTGATGGCACATAAAGTTGAAGCAGTTCAGACAGATAAGAGGGACTAAAACCGTTCAAAGACTTAAAAACAAACAATAAAACTTTAAAATGGATTCGAAACTGGACAGGAAGCCAATGAAGGGACATTAAAACTGGAGTGATGTGCTCACGTCTGCCTGTACCAGTCAAAAATCGTGCAGCAGCATTTTGTACCAGCTGCAACCGAGAAAGCGAGGCCTTATTTACTCCAATCAGAAGAGAGTTACAATAATCCAGGCGTGAAGTAATAAAAGCGTGGATTACGGTCTCTAAGTGGCGTCTAGAAAGGAGGGGCTTGATTTTTGACAGGCGCCTCAGATGAAAGAACGAGGACTTAACCATGCTGTTGATGTGACAGTCCAGTTTCAGGCAGGGGTCAATTTTCACTCCTAGATTTGTCACAATCGACTTTTCATATGGGGCCAAAGAGGAAAAATCAAAAGTGGTGGGACTGTCAGGAGCACTAGATTTAAAGACCATAACCTCGGTCTTTTTATCATTAAAATGGAGGAAATTAAGCGCCATCCACCCTCTAATGTCACCAAGACAGTCCAGAAGAGACTGCGTGGAGCCATTTTGTTTTACAGGAAAATAGACTTGACAGTCATCCGCATACAAATGAAACTGCACACCATGCTTTCTGAAAATAGAACCGAGTGGCAGAAGGTAAAGTGAGAAGAGAAGAGGACCAAGGATAGATCCCTGGGGTACACCCCAGGGGAGGGCAGCAGATGCAGAGGTAAAATTATCAATCTTCACACTGAAACTTCGATTTGAAAGGTAGGACCTAAACCACTGCAGAGCTGAGCCAGTGATGCCCACCCATTGCTCCAATCTGGCGATAAGAATTTCATGGTCGACTGTGTCAAAAGCAGCTGTTAAATCTAAAAGCACAAGTAAAACACAGTTTCCAGAATCCAGCGATAAAAATATATCATTAAAAACCCTTAAAAGAGCAGATTCAGTGCTATGGTAGGTTTTAAAACCAGACTGGAAGACCTCCAAAATTTTAAATTCATCCAAAAAGTCCTTCAGCTGGGTGTAAACAACTTTTTCCAATATTTTTGAAATAAAAGGTAACTTTGAAATTGGCCTAAAGTTGGACAAAGAGGTAGGATCAAGGCCAGGTTTTTTCAATAATGGCTGAACCACAGCATGTCTAAAATTGCCTGGCACCACGCTAAACATTAAGCTGCTATTGATCAAATTTAGAACAAAAGAGCCAACTGTAGAAAATACCTCCTTAAGAAAACAAGGAGGTACAACATCAAGGGGGGAACCTGATGGTTTCATACTGGTGACAATTTTCTCTAGGTAGGAGAGAGAAATAGGCTCCAGATGATCAAAAAGTGCAGGACAGGGGACCAGGATGGAAGGTCATGGTTAATGCCAGCAACCAGCTCTTTCCTGCTCTTTCTCAGTTCCTCTGTGTTTCCAGACTTGAAGGCAGTGTTCCTGGCTGCCAGCAGGGTGCGGACCTCTTTATTTAACCAGGGTTTTGTGTTGGGGTAAAATTTAACATATTTTTTTATGGATACATTTTCAGAGCATGTGCTAATATAACCCAGAACTGAGGAAGCATAAAGTTCCAGATCCACTGAGCTCCCATCAGTACAGTATTTTCTGGTGTATAGGTCGCACCTGTGTATAGGTCGCATTGTCCAATTATCACCAATAGATTGGAAAAATCCCTAGATAGGTCGCACTGGTGTATAGGTCGCACCTACGTTTAGCTCTGCTGCAAATGTCTGCCACAGGAGCGCACAGCAAGGCTTTTAAGAAGATTAACACTTAAAAACAATTATTTGTTTGATAAAAATTATAGCAAATATATGTCTGAGCTGAACTTTTCCTTAATAAATGAACGTAATTGTGAAATGAGCTGGATTTAAAATTTTGTTTCGCCGAAAGTGATAACAAGCCATATATAGGTCGCACCTGTGTATAGGTCGCAGGCCTTGAAAAAAACATAAAAAGGTGCGACCTATACACCAGAAAATACGGTAGCTACCTCCCTGAAAACAGACCAGTTTGTATTTTCAAAACAGTCTCTCAGCATGGGGGTGCTACCTTGTAGCCAAACTTTTATCTCTCTTTGTTCCGGCTTAAAGCGTCTGAGTGGGGAAAGCTGTCCTGGGACCAAGATCAATGAGGAGTGGTCAGAAGCCCCGAGCGGTGGGCGTGGCTTCGCCGTGTACGCACCTTTCACATTCGTGTAGGCTTGGTCAAGCGTTTTATTTCCTCTTGTTGCTGTGGAAACGTGCTGATTGAAGGTTGGGAGGGAGACCTGTAAATCTACGTGATTGAAGTCACCTGAAACAATGAAGAGCCCCTCTGGATATTTACACTGCAGTGAGCTGAGTAAGTCATGAATTTCTCCCTGGGCGTCATTAGCATTAGCATCAGGCGCTATGTAAATAACAGTGATAATGATCACTGAATAGTCACGGGGTAGATAATGAGGACGGCACCTTACTGTGATCAGCTCCACAGCAGCTGAGCAGAGCCATTTGATGACAACACAGTTCGAGCACCAATCCTTGTGCACGTAAACACACACACCGCCGCCTCGTGTTTTTCCCGTAGTCTCGGAGCACCGGTCCGTTCTGAAAAAGAGTCTGCCATCCAGCTCATAAACAGAGTCCGGTGTATCCTTAGAGATCCACGTTTCCGTGAGGCAGAGCACAGAGCACCTCATCCCTCCGACGCTGTTACTCTCAGACGGAGCAGATCCATTTTGTTGTCCAGCGAGCGGACGTTGGACAGAAAAAGAGCTGGCATCGGGGGTCTCCCGGTTTTAGCGTCTGCCCGCAGTCTCGCCATAATTCCTGCTCGGCAGCCCCGCTTCTGACCTCGGGAGCACCGCTTCCTTTTCTTTCCCCTGGAGCGTGAACCGGAGCGCATCTGCTTCCAGAAAGATGTCCTCAAAAGCTCCATTCTGCCGAGCTCTGATTTGAGTTTGTTGCTGATATCAGCTGTGCCCTGTGGTAAATCCGTTCCGATTCTTAACAGTTCAGTTCGGCTATAATTCACCCGCAAAAAACGCGCAGAGTCAGGTACAAAAACACTATTAAAATTACTAAAAACTAGGGATGAACCAGGAGCCCATGAAGCTGCAGCCGGTCTGAGCGCGGCCATCTTTGTACAATATTCATGTACAATAGCACTGGTTTGTAGATTATTTAGGTTTCGGCATCTAAAGTCTTCTGACTTTGTTAGGTCTGACTATAACTATCATCATTATGTCCTAAAATAATCACACATTGTACACTGAAAGTTGTGAACATCCTTATGTTTCCATGAGTTTGACTCTCAGTGTCTGCAAAATACCCACATGCATTGCATGATGTGAAATCACGATTGACTGTTACATTAACTATTGTTATTATTAAAAACATCTGTCTGAATGCACCGGCATCAATTATAACCTTACCTTAAGATTGGCCTATCATTGCCTTTGGTTTCAGGATCACGATGTGAGTGTTAAATGTGTATGTGAGGCAGAGAGCAAATGTATTGTTTACTTCTGTTTGTGTTTCATGGCAGGGATTGTTGTCCACTGGCAGGTCAGAGTCGATACATTAACACCGCTAACAGACACATCTGATCCCAGTCTCACTTTTTCTCTTTCCCGTTTCCATTTTATGCCTCGCTATGTCTCTTTCATCACCTCTTCCTGTCATCTTCTCTCTTTCTTTTTTTTTTATTTTTGGAAGTCAGAACAGCTAGTATATGGCACCATGTGTTTGAGCTTCAGCTCAGAATGCTAACAGTGCTTTTTTTTTGTGTGTCTCCAAAGGAGGGGGATGAGCGCTGGACAGAGAAATTAAAAAAGAGACTGAGGGAGTCGGAGCCCAAACAAACAAGCGTGACCGCTCTGTCTTGACTCAGCAGAGGATTTGGGAGGGATGTGTGTGTTCGTCTGTTTATGCTGGAGTGTACCAGGAGGATCCGGTGGGCTGTGCCTGCGGTAGCTGCCTAAAATTGATCGAGCGACACAGTCGTAATGGCACATTTGCTCTTTGGAGTGGGTTCAAAAGTTCTCCTACACAATAAAAAGTGAAGTGTTTAGCAAATTTCCAAGGAGGAAAACGTGTTACTCTTTCTCAGTGGAGGAGAGCAAGCCTTCCACCTATGCCTAATATCCAACATTTACCCTCCTTTTTTAAAACACCTGGGCAACACAATGGCACATGAAACATCTTTTGTGGCTCCAGTCCCACCAACGCATCAAAGATAACCTGTTTTCAGTGACAACGCTCTTTTCTTCCGTCTTCTCATGAAAATGTGTGAAGCCTCACTGGTTTCCCAAGTCTAACCTAAACCTACGTCACCATCCAGCTGGTTGTTCTGTGGCCGGACGCATCAGATGAACTCATTACACCTACCACCTAAAACAAGTACTTTGTGCAACACGTTGGTTCAGAGAAAAGATAAAATTCATTCAAAAGAAAAAACAACACCTAGCACAATCCATATATCTTGCTCTGAAGGAGGGAAAACGGCGAAACACATTACAAGAGATGTGTCAAGAGTGTTCCTGTGTTTGTGAGTGTTCTGCGCACGTCGTTCACTGATGGAGCTGAAGTGAGGTGATAAGAGATGGGACTGGTTCAGGGTCGACAGCATAGGGGGAAAATTGAGTAATAAAAAGTGTGACATACAGATATTGGTTCAGTTTCACCGTGTTTGATGACATAGCTTGAATAAGAGTTTTTCATTTTTATTTATTTAAAGGACATGTTTTCCTGAGTGTGGGACTTTAACCTACAAATCTAAGGTTTGGTATCTGTACACAGCATGAGCTTCACATCCTTATTATTATGTCAAATAAAACAACAAGACTAAACAATTCTATAATGTAGTCAAATGTCAGACAAGACAGATTACTTCTAATTTGCTCGGAAGATCAATTATTTTGAATAATTCATACATCTTAAATATGGATTATCGGTAAGTTATTCAAGGTTCAGGTTCATTATTGTCATTCATGTCACATGTGGTACATGAGGTGGAATTAAATTATGTACACAGGGTCCTAGTTACATCCAAGTTATCTTTGCATTCTTGAAGTTTTGTTCCTATTTGCTTGTTTTTCAGGCAGCGCAGCAACAAAAAGTTGTATTTGAATTGGTTCAGAGGTATTCTAAATAAATATAATACACAAAATGATACTACTAACCAAATGTTAAATTGTGCTAATGAGCTACAACAGCTGTTTGAACTGGTTTTAGGATCACATTTTTTACTATATGCAGTGCAATTGAAGTGAAAGCTTTTACCAGTTAAGAAATCAAATGTAAGGGCTACACAATAAAAAGTGTTTTCTTTAATTGTCAGTGTTTTTGTTGCCTTAAACCTGACAACACACAATAATGTGTGAAGGGAATGAAATAAAAGCAGACTGTTTTATTTCTTTACGCAAAATCAACAGCTACCCACCCTAACATGATCGGGTGAATCAAAAGGTGGTACCTCTCTGAGCTGCGACTGCTGGCAGAATAGATGGTGAAAATTTGGCCACACATTATTTAATTGTCCACTCGGCTCACTTTGTTCCCACATTGTCAGACACCCCACAATGATTTAATCTGTGTGAAGCTGAAATGATTACAGGCAGATTTGGACTAGTTCATAATGTTCATCATAATCATCAGTGTGGTTTTTAGACCTGGATGTTTATCTTGATGTTTCCTGTCAGAGAAGAGCTTCTTGCAGGTGTCAAAATTCAGCTCTAGGTCTTTTGAGACGAGCTGGAG
The DNA here is from genome assembly GCA_038048925.1 of Garcialebias charrua. Classification (NCBI taxonomy): domain Eukaryota; kingdom Metazoa; phylum Chordata; class Actinopteri; order Cyprinodontiformes; family Rivulidae; genus Garcialebias; species Garcialebias charrua. The sequence goes on from JBBPBX010001263.1 coordinate 77,755, forward strand.
ACGCCTCCGACAACTTTGTGATTATTTTTAAAGTAATGTTGGTGCATACATTTTTTGAACATGTTTAAAACTCAAGCAACAGGGCTGTGTAACTCTGCAACTCATCCAAGGAGGGTGAGAATGCTGCAAAAGCTGAAAGACATTCAGGAGACTTCCTCATGAACACCATTCACCAACTAGTCACAGCCCAGTGAGACACCAGCTAAACAGCCTCCAATCAAACTATTACCTGAAGTTATTGGTTTGTTGGCATGTTCTAAAACTGCTGATTTAGAGGCTTTGTGACTTCTCCAGCTGTTATTAACTCATAAATATGTAATAGGTCACAATAGCACACAGGTAATTCAAACAGAAAGCTTTCTACAGGGAACTGAATGAAAGATGAGTCTGCACACTACCACCATTAACCTCAGGTTTTACTTTAGTCTTACTGGACAAGGCTGCAACCATACGTCCATTATCTTTGCCCACTTCTTCCTTTTCAGATTGAGGGGGTCACAGTGGTTCCCAGTGTGCGAGAGGAGGGGACACCCTGGACAGCTGACTAATCCATCACAGGGCCACAAATACACAAACAACCATTCACTCTCTCTCTCTCTCTCTCTCCCTCTCTCTCACCTAGGGACAATTCAGAGTTACCAATCGGCTTAACATGCATGTTTTTGGTCTGTGGGAGGAAACTGGAGTACTGTATTTTCGGATTATAAGGAGCATTAAGCGAAACAAAAGTCAGATAAGTCGAACTTTATTCAACTCATTCATAATTAAGCCTGTCACAATAACAAATTTTGCTGGCCAATTAATTGTCTCAGAAATTATTGCAATAAACAATAATATTGTTTGAAATTTGACAATAATTAGTATTGTCAAATTTAAGAAAAAAATTTGGTTAATTCCTTTTGAGTGTAATACCTTTTTGTGACCACAAGATGGCAGTATAAGACAGTTTGAAATGAAGGATGGATAGTGAGGGAGCGAGCAGCGGGTCTTTAAGAAAAATGGAAGGGAGGCCCCTTGACGTGACATGGGCTGTCTCTCTTCAGTTCTCAAAATGGCAGACGCTCGGAGTGATTGAGCTCTTTAGCGTAACATTTTTCACTCAAAGCTTTTAATTAAAAATCAGTAAACAAGTTCTCAGCTTCTTTTTGCAGAGAAAAACAAACTTTTTACACAAAGGCACGAGTTTCAACTATGAATTCAGGAGCTTCAACAACACGGAGACTTATTCCCTATGTCGGCCTGTTAGCTTAGCTCGCAGCTTAGCTTCTCAGCTTAGCTGCTTTTAACAATCCAAAAACATGGTTTTGGATGGTTAAAACAGATTTTAAAGAGAAAGGGAGGGGTCAGTGAAGAACACCGGATTTGAGCTTTTTGTCATCCAGTGTCTTCAGTAGAAAGAGAGACACGAGGATATGATAAAGCTAATAAATGAAAATGAGGTTGATAATTTTAATTTATCATGCGATTAACTGATTTATTGTTTATCGCAACAGACCTGTTCACAATAACTCTCAACATTGTTCAGTTGTACCACATAAAATGGGTTCGTGGTCAGTAAGCACAAACAGAACTAATACATAAGGTGCACTGGCTTATAAGGCTCGCTGTTAATTTTTGACAAAATTAAAGGATTTTAATTGCGGCCGTCTTATAGTCCAAAAAATACGGTACCTAGAGAAATCCTGCATGCATGGAAAGAACACACAAACTCCACCCAGATACTACTCAGAGTTACAAAAAATGTAAAAGTACAAATTACCCAGAAAAAAAGTTTTGCAATTATTTACATTACAAAAGGTTGTCCGAATGATTTTGTGGCATAACCTAAGACTGCACACGTCGGTCTTGTACCGAAGACTGGTATTGTGACTTTCTTACCCCTCAACAAGAGTCCTGTTGGCCAGGCGGATGCAGTGCTCCCAGAGGACGTTGGACACAGGTAGAGGAATGCGCACCTGTCTGGAAACATCACTCAGCCGCTTGTTGAATTGCTCAAACTCCTAAATGGGTGGAGGACACAGAAAAATAAAAAAATCAATAACAAGATGGATTTTTTATTTTCATAATAAAACAGATCTACATTATGTACCTAAGTTAATTAATATTTAGCAGCAGACATGCTAGACTTGTAAAATGAAGATATTTCTAAAATATAACAGTTATTAAATTAATATTAAATTACTGTAATAGAGTGACAGTTGCTAAATTACATAAAGTATTTTCGTCACAACAATGACCTCACGTCTAGGCAGCAAAAATATCAAAGCAGGACTTCAATATCTGGGATTTCCCCATGAGAAGACAAACAAAATAAAAGTCTTTATGAACAGCAGCAGGCATGGTTTGCCTCTGCTTGCTCTCAGCTACACAATGTCCTAAATTGGAAAATTGTTCTAAAATATGTGAAGTTATGAACTGAGAGCCACCTAATAACTGCTGGGAAAAGAAATCAATTCTACATAAAATTAATTTAGAAAGAGACAAGCGGTAAAAGATGGATGATTGGATGAGAACTATTTAATAGCAGTGCATGTCCCCTAAAGCCTTCCATGCCAAAGTTTAAAACAAAAATCTTTTGGCCCTCAATGTGTTGAAGATGACTCAGCAACTACCACATCAAATTGTGTCTTATTATCTCTAAATATAGACATTATATAGCTTTATAGACATTTTCCTGTCTGCTAAGATCAGTTACCTAGTGTTAATTACATGATAATAATTACAGGATTTGCATAGAGAATGTTTGTAGTTTTTGTGATGAGTGTTTTTATGCACTAGAATTGTACAGGGAACACAAGTAAAACTGAATGATTTTGGTGCGAGATATTCAAGTGGGTAGGAGTAGAAGAAGAGAGCTAGTTTTTTTTTATTTGATTTTTTTGTCCATGCAGAATGTGGATTTTGGCGAGCAGAGGGAGCAAATTTATCCACCAAGTGCAATTGTGGAGACAGGGGGTGGCCAACGGTGGCCTTGGACACCAAAGATTAAACTTGGGCCTCCCCATTGGCCACCCCAATCATTTTAAATAATGCTACTAAGCAATATGAGAACTACAACGTATTGTGCCCCCCCCCACCCCCGAAACATTTACATACATAAAAAGTAAGTTAATAACATTATCTAAGGAGCATTATTATTATTTATTCAGCACAGCAGAGCTCTGCTCCGCCTCTATGATTCCAATGGAGCAGATTAATTTCTCTGAACAGGACATGGAAACTTTTACCTGTAGTTTATGAAACATTTTGAGTTTTGTTTATTTACAATCTTGTCACATTACAGACATGCTTACAGTGTCTGCAACAGCAGTGTATGATAAAAGTTAGCACTTTAGCGTTCCATAATTATTTTATGTTTAGCAATTTAGCCTTAGCAAAGCTTTTTTTTTTGTTTTTTGATAGCGATTTAGTGGTTAGCGAAGCTAACTTTTGATTAGCTGTGCTCACCACTGGTGCCGGCCATCTTGGATTTTCAAGAGAGACATTTTTAAGAGCAGAAGGTGAGGGTTAACAGCCTTGCTCAAGGGCCCAGAGTGGGGCAAAGGAGGGTGGAGGCAGAAGTGGGTGTTTCACCTTTTCCATCCACATTTTGATGTTGTTGGTCCAGGGAGTCGAACCAGCGACCTTCCGATCACAGGCACACCTTCTCTAACCTCTGCACCACCACTTCCCAAGCTCACAACCTTCACAAGTGGACGTCAGTATAGAGGGACAAAGGTTATTTCCAGTTCCCTCTTTTTGCTCCACGACGGGGTCAATAGAAACATTTTAAGAGAAATGAATTAACATTACTGTATTGCCTGTTGTAGTGAAACATTTTTAGCCAAAGCTTTAATAATTACAGCTTGGCTGTTTGAACTGATGAACCCAAAACATTTTTATAACCAGGGGAGACTCACAACAAATAATAAGTAAAGCAAATTGTTTATACTATTTTGCAGATTAGGCACCATCTCAAAGTACTGTAAATTCATAAAGGTGCTTCTGATCTTAAACAAGGTTCTCAGTTTACAGCAACTCTTCTACAAATATTTTGAGTGAAGTAGAATTTTTTGGGAACGCCTTGGGATCCCCCCGGAGGAGCTGCTCCAAGTGGCTGGGGAGAGGGAAGTCTGGGCCTCCTTACTTAGGCTGCTACCCCCGCGACCCGACCCCAGATAAGCGGAAGAGGATGGATGGAATTTTTTGTAAAAAAAAAATATTAAAATCAGATTTCCTCAGCATGAAGGCAGCAGGCAGCACTTACTGCCTCTAAATGCTGCCATGTTTTGGCACTAGGCATTAGGAGAAAATATCCCAGAAGAAGCTGCAGACCACTGGTTACAAACATGTACAGAGTTGTTTTGGTCGCAGGAGACCCACAGGTACGCTGCATGTGTTTTGTTTTGATGCCACTTGTTTATGGCCATAAAAATAAAAAAAAACTTCCACTGAAGAAGTTCCACTTATGCACTCATTGCACTCCCAGATGTTGAATTATGGATGAAAATGTCCAGTTTGATGTTGTGTTTGTGGAAAGTCACATCTAAGGGAAGTGCCTTTTCTAATGTGCATTTGCAAACATGTTTGATAAATTCAAGTCCCATTTAAATAAGAAAAAGAAAAAAAATGAATTTTTACAAACTACATTTTCCAGTAATTTTTCACTCAGGAATGAGATGTCATTCATTCTCAAACAAACTCATAATAATTTCAGACTCCAACATTTTGTCACTGCTGTCATTCTGAGCCTTCTGCATTTCTCCGTCACTTTATATGCAAATCACCGCAGAATGACAGTGATCAACCTGAGCTCATGAATAAAATATATATTCACGTGTGTGCATGTGTGCAGTGCAACAAAATGTAACATGCACAGTGTACTATAACACAGCCCAGTTCGTATTAGGAGCATATGACAAGTTGATGGGGCAGGGCATTAGCACCTGATGGAGAGGGAAGCACATGCGACTTGTAATGTACTTCATGTCGGTCCATCAGCAGAACTCGTTTGACACAGTTAGGTGTTTAAAGCCGAGCTGCTGAGACAGGTTTTCCTCTGAGGCAGTTTGCCTCATGAACTAAATTAGTTAAGCTAAACTGCAGAACAGTCAGTGCCAAAGAAAGATCGATGAGCCATCAGGGAACACGAAAAGGTATGGTTTCATTCATGGGAAGAAAAAAAACGGCTTTGATATTTAATCAGTTGATTTTTATGATCAGTGATTAATGTTTTTGTTTGGCACATTTGGTGCGCTTGTAGCAGCTTTGGTGAGGGTGAAAGCTGATTAAGTGTAAAAAGAACACAATTTTAAAAAATTTACGGCCATTTGAAGCACATTTTTTATGTAAAAAGTCACATTAAAAAGCCTTTTTAAGTAAGTGGGTTTGAACATTTACAGGAATTATTACTGTGAGTTAGTTTGTGCCTAGAAAACCGAGGCTCATATTACAACTGTTTACGCTTTAGAAAATAAATGTAACTAAAGGTTAAGGCTGACATTAGTGTTTCTGCTTAAGTCTTGGTGTGCTCCTGTGTTATTTCAACACTATCTCATTACCAGTAGACACGTTTTAATTAAAGAAACTGGATGTGCATCTACAACTCATTAAAGGTGCTATGTGTAACTTTCTGTAGAGCACAGAACTTAGAAAATATTTTCAACAGGCAAAGCATTCTGATCCCTCCCCCTCAGAGCCATATATGGCTCTGCCCCCTTGCTCTGCTGAAATTCAAATTCAAGCTCTGTTTTTATTGGCTGGTTACAAACTCTGTTTTTATTGGCTGGTTAACGGCGGGTCACTCTGTGTTTTTAGTGTTTTTATAAATGCTGATAGAGAAGCAAGGGGACTATAGTTTTTTTCAGAGATTACTTTGTCTAACACCAGTCTGTCAGTAGATAGTGACAGAGTGAAGAAATATGTTAAAATATATATTGTTAGAAAAGTTATATATTGCACTACAAAGTTACATAGTGCAGCTTTAATGTTTGGTGATGAAAACATGTAAGAAGGCTGCCACAGCTGAGCCACATTAGCAAATGCAAAAATTGGCTACAACTCAACCAGTTTTACAGATACTAAGCTCAAAGTTGATGTGACAGTAGCTGAGTCCTGCCAAACATATTCTGAGGGCTAACTTATAACTGAGATCTGTGTTTAAAACTTTGCCCTTAACTACTGAAGTCCACTCAGTCTGTCAGTAAAATTTCTCATGAACAACCAGCTGAGTTTAAATGAAACTTTCCTAAAGTAGTCAGTCACTGGTTGTACATCTAAAGCCCTATTTGCATGGGATTACCGTATTTTCCGCTGTACACGTCGCTCCGCCTTATAAGTCGCACCAGTCCAAATATGTCTAAAAAAGTGGAAAAATCCATAAATATGTTGCTTCGCCATATACGTTGCATCAATTATGTGTCACTGCTGATGTGTGCATTTGTTACATGTCACTGCTGACAACCCGGAAATGTGGGACAGTGTTGCACCAAAAATCGATAGGCTGCCAAATGGCGGCTGCGTGAGCGTGCACAGGAGGATTTTAACAAGAATTTAACAAGACTAATATGTAAAAACAATTATTTGTTTGCTCAAAATTATAGTAAAGGTGTGTCTCAGTCTAACGTTTGCTTAATAAAAGGACATTAACAGTCAAACCAGCTGTATTTCAAACGTATTTGCTGCCTCTGTGCTCCGGGAGCGCGCAGAGGGAGGAAGAAAAGGAAGGACGAACGCTGCTCGTTTCTTCAAAATTTAACAAGCACCTACAGTATAACAATTATTTGTTTGCTCATAATTATAGTAAAGGTGTGTCTCAGTTGAACTTTAACTTAACAAATTAACTAATGGTCAAATTAGCTGCATTTTGCCAGGGCGGTGCTGTTGGTTTGATAGTTCCAAGCAGAATAAAGGTGGGGGGGGACTAAGGCAAGCCAATTGTATCATTAATAGCTGGTGAAAATCCTCAGTCATCCAGGACATGGTAAATTCAAAAAGTTCAAGAAAAAAACAAAGTATAAAGTATAATAAATAAAGTCCAGTTGTTTTTGTATTTAACTTTTTTGAATTTGTCATTATAACCACATTTATCATTTACATGATACAACAGCATGCTTTACTGCTACTACTACTCTGTTGCCAACTAGTGGCTGAAAGTGGTACTGCTAAAAAATGTTCAGTCAGAATGATTGAAAACTGTCATATCTCGGCCAAAAATTGGTTTATAAATATGGGGGGAATTTTTTCATAAATATGTAGCTTCAGTGTATAAGTCGCAGGGCATGCAAACTATGCAAAAAAAATTGCAACTTAGTTTTACCTACGGACCCCATGCTATTTGTAATAATTACAGAGATTGTCTGTGTTGTTAATCTCGTAAGAATCGGCCATGTCAGTAATTTGTGAAGTAAAAATTCCGCCGCAAATGACCTACCGGTACTATATTTTGCTGGACTCCAAGGTCCTGTGATAATACCAATCCAATGTGAATAGGCATCTCTGTGATTTGGACAAAAATGGGTGGGATCCGATACGTAACTAGGCGGTTTTTGTTTCCTGGGCGCATTTTTATTTGCTTTTGGCTGCATTGGAGTGCATAAATAACATTTTGTGTCCCAGACCCATACCTGTCAAGTTTTGGATTTAAAAATAAGGGAAATTTTCTGCCGGGTACTTCGAGCCATCCCACTAGCCCAGGGGTCTGCAACCTTTACGATAAAAAGAGCCGTTTTTCACCGTTGTTCACTACATTAAACGTGTCCAGAGCCGCAACAACCTGCTACAACTGTGGTTATCAACTGGTGGCCCATGGGCCACTTTGGGTTTGCTGGAGGGGATTTTGTGGCTAGTAAGGGTCACACTATAAAGCAAAATATATCTAATGCTTTTTAACATTTATTAAAGAAAAAGACCAGATTCTTGTAAAGGGGAAGTTTTCAGTGTTTATCTGTTTTTAAATTAAAAAATATATATAAACTATGCAGACAGTTCTTCATGAAAAGAAATAAAGCATCAAATTAAAGTATGTTTTACTCGTACTCGCTCCAGTGTTCACATATTTGTAAAAGAAATGGCATCAAATCTGTTTGAATTCATTCTTTTTTGTTGTTTGTACCACCAATAAAATTCAGTTTTATGTCAGTTTTAGCCAAAGCTTGAAAGAGCCACTAAAGAGGGAGCAAAGAGCCACATGTGGCTCCAGAGCCGCAGGTTGCAGACCCTTGCACTAGCCCAACCAAAGTCCAGGACCCCTTACATTTTAAGACAGGTTTACAAGAAATCTAAAATAACTACCTATCAGCCACTTACAAACCAGTTATGTGATCACAATCTGATATGCCTACCTTTGTTGACATTGAAATGCTGTGAACATTCTTGCCTCTAGCCCGCGTTTGTGCTTGACGGATTTTTCATGCTGACGGACATCGTTCCTTCCCCCATGAGAGACACTAAAGTCGCAGTTACAAATCTTACAAAACGCGTAATTGTGCCCCACCCTACTCTTCTTTAAATTCGCTGTCCCATTTTTCAAGATATTTACACGAAGTCTTAACTTTTTTGGCAGGGACGCCTTCTCTCTCGTTACATTCATCTATCTCTGATGTGTTTTTCCGGGTATCCCGCTGCTGCCAGCACTAACATCGCGAGAACTACCACCGAGACTACTGCAGGTGGCAGTTCTCGCGAGGCTAGTGACAGAGGCACTGGAATTTTTTATGTTTTTTTAATCATATTATAATACGGGAAATTTCCGGGAAAATAATAATTTGGGATGACGCCGGGAAAGAGGGGTAAAATCCGGTAGTTTCCCGGCCAAAACGGGAGACTTGACAGATATGCCCAGACCAGCAAAAGCCTATCGACCAGTAACGGTCACCAAAATAAAGAAAAGGCCGAAGAGAAGGAGCAAAATCATATGCAAATGATGGCTCACATCATGCATTGCTCTGTGAGGCAAGAATAATTTAGCTGGCTAATGTTGGCAGTAACACAGCACTGAGCTGTGCCCATAGCCTGAACGTAATGTGTCTGACGTGAATGACGTAATGTCCTTGTTATGCAATACGCTGCACATTAACATCATATCTGGAAGATGTCTGTAAATTTCAGCTAAATCTCAAGCTTTGGTTATCCAGTGCAAATGCGCCACATAAAAAGCAGACGTTGGGGAGTAATTTATTTATTACATGTGGTCCCTAGGTAAAACTAATCCCGAGCGAAGAGGGCTTAAAACTGATAAATATTTGGAGTCACCTCAGTTGAAGATGGCTGCCACAGCTAATGATTTTGAACCAACACAAATATGACTGTCACTTAGATTGATCGAAAATTTGATGTGGTTGTAGCTGAGAGTGATGTACAGTATACCGTACTTTTCGGCCTATAAGTCGCACCGCCGTATAAGTCGCTTTGTCCAATTATTGGCAATAATTTGGAAAAATCCATAAATATGTTGCTTTGCCATATAAGTCGCACCTGACGTCACCACCGACGTAGCGCGTCACCGCTGACGTTACGCGTCATCGCTGATGTTACGCGTCACCGCTGATGTTACGCGTCACCGCTGACAACCCGGAAATGTGGTCCGACCGAGTGTTCACCGTTGTTCTGCTGCAAATGTCTGCCACAGGAGCGCACAGCAAGACTTTAAGAAGATTAACACTTAAAAACAATTATTTGTTTGCTAAAAATTATAGCAAATATGTGCCTGAGCTGAACTTTTCCTTAATAAATGAATGTAATTGTGAAATGAGCTGGATTAAAAATTTTGTTTCGCTACGTCTGATGAAACAATACGTGTGCGCGCAGCGGGCGGAAACCCTGCATTTCGTTAAAATTTAACAACAGAAACACCTAAAAATATATATTTGTTAGCTGACATTATTGTAAGAGTGTGTCTCAGTTTAACTTTTCTTAATAAATTAATAAAAAGGGTCAAATCAGCTGAATTTAAATAGTTTTGCTACCGCATAAACAAAACGTGCACGCGCAGCACCAGACATGCAGTAGCAGCGAACAGACCTGCATGTATTTTAATTTTCCAGTCGCGGACCAATTTTTCGCTCACCCCAAAGTGACGATCCGCTGCTCGGTTGCCGTGTTCTGCTGCGAATTTAATCACCTGCAGCTTAAAATCTGCAGAATAGGATTTTCTCTTTGGCTGCATTTTCTCTCTTTGTTCTCTCGCTCGTTCTCTCCTGGATGTTGATATCGATGTTGTCTTGTCTGTTCTCCTGCTCACTCTCAATGATTTGGCGGGGGTGATGGGTTTTATCTCAATACACAAATAACAGGATACGCCTCCAGGTCACAGTCTGCACGTAAACAGACTAGAGGGCTCTTTAGCACCCATAGCGGCCGAAACTGGTACTGCACCATTTTTGGCCAAAATGAAAAACGGTCATATCAGAGCCAAAAATGGGTCTAAAAATATGGGGGAAAATCCATAAATATGTCGCTTCGCCGTATAAGTCACAGGACATGCAAATTAGTAAAAAAAAAACAGCGACTTACACGCCAAAAAGTACGGTAATCTATTTTTTTGATTGCTACTACACCTCATGTTCTTCCAAAATCTCATGAGATTCGTCATAGAGTCATTGATGAGGTTTGGTTTAAACAACTATATTTTCATGCCTTTTCATCACAAGATGATTCTAATTTAAAACTCTAGCATGGACGACAGTGGGCAATATGCTCTCCTTCAAGAAATGTTCGGCCTTTCAACTAATTACTGAAGTTGAGTAAACAATCATGTAAAAGTACTGTATCACGCCCATCAACGTCCATGCACATGAATATTGTGCAACTTTATAATTTTTATAATTCTGTTTTAATTAGAAGCTCCCAGTTTTATTTTTGTCTAAAATAAAACAAAGTATGGAACTCAAGGAGCACTTCTTATTTTTAATAATTAATTCAAATTTAATTTAGGACTCATTATTCAATATAAAAAGAGTGGATTATGGGTCCTTTGCCCTTAATGAAAAATTCATAATGGATTAAATGGCCGGCTTGTATGAAGACACACATTTGATGGAAAAACTTAGAAAAAAATACCAGTGTGGCTGCTAAGATCAGGTGTCCTCAACAAAACTGACTTCACTGTAAACCACTACTCAAATTATTCATCCAATCCCAAACCACTGATAATAAAGGTCTCTCAGAGAACTCAAACTCAAGAGCAGGAACACATTTTTACACTTAGGACACAAAATTTGAATGTCTGAAATATTTGAAAGCAAATATAATCCAGCTGTTTGGTGTGTTTTGTATTTGAGTGTCTTGGATGATGAATGACCTAGAATTTGAGTAAAGAAATAAAAATTCCAGTACTTTTGAAAAGTTCTCACACCAAAAGTCTGAACAAAGAGGCCAGCAGTCCTGGAGCCGTGGTTTATATTCATCCCACAAAGTAAAGGGATTTTTTTTTTGTGGCATAAATGATGCAACAGCCCTTAATGAGGAGATTACATTAAACGGAACTGAAATTTGTTGCAATATTTGCTCCAGCCTGGATTTGAAAAAGAAGCTGCGGGTAATACAAATGAGTTTAACTAAATGCTGTAGCCCTGCCAGTTCCCATTTAGTTTAAAAACTTTCATGTTGCAGCACTCTATCTTTATGTTACTATTCAGTCTGAGGAGTTTCAACTTTGGGACAATGTAAGTAAGAGCAACAATTCAACTGGCAAAAATAACTCCAGTTTATTTTTCCCTTTCACAATGAATGTCTGTCTTTTGTTGTCTGTCTGTGTGTGTGTGTGTGTGTGTGTGTGTGTGTGTGTGTGTGTGTGTGTGTGTGTGTATGTGTGTG
>JBBPBX010001264.1:0-31478 GCA_038048925.1 Garcialebias charrua
TATATATATGTATATACTATGCTTTCTCATATTGTTTAAAAGTAAAGTTTCTTCAAATGATTAACCTATGGTGGCCAAGGCCCCCATTGGCCACCCCCTAGTTCCACCATTGCACCTGGTCATGAAGAAAATTGCTCACTCCACTCACCAAGATCTGTCTCACTACGCTGCCTCGGACAAGAAAAACAAATTAAATAAACCACCTCTATTCTTATGTGCACATCTACCCATTTGAATACAGTATCTTGCTCCAAGAACATCAAAGTTCACTTGCATTCCCTGTTCAATTCCAATCCCCGTCTAGAAAAAGTCAATTTTTGTATTTTATGCCTCATTTTGCATCCTTTTTGCATTTTTTTTGTCTCCCTTTGAGTCTTTTCCGTTTTTGTACCTTTCTGCATTTTTTATCCTTATGTTCATTTTGTCTTTCTTCTTTTAATTATTTTCCATAACCAATACTTTAACTGACAATGAAAGTTCAGCTGTGCTTCTACACACACTCACATTTTTATAAGTAAGCAAGTACCCGGTAAGTAAACTTTAATTATATAGCACTTTTCATAGATGCAATCACAAAGTGCTTTACAAAAATACAAAATACAGGCTTAAAATAAAACAATAACAGCTGATTAATAAAAACAGTAAGAACAGCTGATAAAAACAGCAAATAAAACATTTAATGTTAATGTTTATGTTTATTAAATTTGTTCTTTTTTTTTTTTACAAAAGAAACAATACAAGACAATCTCATAAATGATAGTGTACAAAATATAAAAAAATGAAAGGTAGCAGAAAGAAGAATAAATCTTATTATATCTGCCCCTTACTTCCAACAATCAGATTAAACAACAATAATCAACCATGTAAACAATAATAATCTTCAACCAACTTTTTCCAACAATCAGATTAAACAATAATAATCTTCAACCAACAGTACAAAATGACTAACTCTTTCTAATTTTCTAACTAATACAATACACATTACGCTATTTCATATATATATTTTTTAACACATTTGTTTTGAATGTAAACATTGACTTGGCATTTTTAACTACATTCTCCAAGCCATTCCATAATCTAATTCCCTGGATTGAGGTAGAACGTCCCTTCAAACTAGTTCTGAATTGTGGTTTTACAAACATCTCTGTCCCCTTAAGATTATAACAACTTTGTCTTTTAACAAAATGCATTTGGATATTTAAAGGTAATGCATTATTTTGAGCCCTATACATAACTGATAAAATATTATAGTCTACCAAATCATGGAACTTCAATAACTTCAGTTGATAAAATAATGTACTTGATGGATGACGGTAATGTTTTCTAGTGATAATTCTTACAGCTCTTTTCTGTAATACAAAAATAGGCTTTGTGATTGTTTTACACGCATTCCCCCAAACATCAATACAATAGATTAAGTGTGGAACAATGATTGTGTTATACAACAAATACAGAGCTTTATCATTCAATAGGTCTCTGACTTTGTACAGTACTGCAATCGATTTAGCTATTTTTATTCTTACAGAATTTATGTGTTGTTTCCATGTCAGTTTGTCATCAATGATAACACCCAAAAACTTCACCTCACTCACTCTACAAATCTCAACATCCTCAATTTTGAGTGGAACATCAACAGTTTTCTTTTTATTACCGAATATCATGTAATTAGTTTTTTCTAGATTTAATGATAATTTATTTATTTTAAACCAAGTTTGTATCTTGACAAATTCTGTCTTTATCAATTCCAACATTTGTTCTATATCTTCACCTAAACAGAAAAAAGTGGTATCATCAGCAAAAAGTACACATTTAAGGAGTCCTGACACATTTACCAAGTCATTCACATATAAAATAAAAAGCTTTGGTCCAAGTACAGAGCCTTGGGGAACTCCACATGTGATATTACAGAGGTCAGATCTTACATCATTTATTTGTACAAATTGTTTCCTATCTTTTAAGTAGCTAGATACCCACTGTAATGCTGGTCCTCTAATACCATATTTGTTCAGTTTTTCAAGGAGAATGGTGTGATCAATAGTATCGAATGCTTTTTTTAAATCAACAAAAATACTGATACAATATTGTTTTTGATCGACAGCAGTAGTTATTTGTTCCATTAATTCCATGAGAGCCATTGATGTAGAGTTTTTTTATCTAAACCCATACTGACTGTTGCTTAGAATATTTTGTTTATCTATAAAGGCTTGATCCAACATTCACAAAATATTGATTAAATCCATTTAATTAAAAGCTTGTCCGAATAGAAGTGTCTTAAGCTGCTTTTTAAAGGAATCAACAGAGATGGCCACACAAAGAGACAGGGGCAGGGCATTCCACAGCCGGGGGGGCTATGGCCTGAAAGGAAAGGTCACCCCGAGTTTTAAACCTGGTCTTAGGGACCTTTAGGAGGTTCGGCGCTGAAGACCGAAGGGTGCGGGTTGGAGAATAAAGGATCCATGAAGAGAAGATAAAACTGGTGTGATGTGAGACATTCTATTAGTTCCTGTTAAAAGCCTCACAGCAGCATTCTGGACCAACTGGAGACGAGCGATGGCAGATTTGTTAAAACAAGTAAAAGGGGAATTATAATAATCTAAACGAGAAGAGATAAAAACATGAATAATCATCTCCAGGTCAGATTTGGATAATGTTGCCCTCAATTTAGAAATGTTTCTCAGATGATAAAAGCAGTTTTATACCAGAAGCTTTAAATGTTTTTCAAACGACAGTGACTCGTCCAACAGAACACCGAGGTTTCTGAGGAGCCCAGAGAACCGAGGTGTTGCTTGATCCGAAGAACTTTCTGTTCAGGAGCAATGATCATGATCAGGGTTTTGTTCAGTCATTCATCATTTTCACAGAAAATGCAAATTTTTCCAGTTCTTGTTGGGTTTAATCATCATCCGCAGTAACAAAAGTATCACGTGCAGCACTTTTATTCACCTCATCGTAATCTCACTGCTGTAGTCCAAACCGAGCTTTAAACCAAGCTGTGGTTTTCTTCTTTCTGGTGCAGTTAATGATAAAAAAATAAAATAAAAATAAAAGGCTTTTAAAGAAAATCTCTTCACTTCTACCTACATAGACCGCATATTAAAAAGGCACGAGGGTATGAAACGATGTGGGAGAGCCGTCATACTGGGATAATTGGGCAGTCTTTAGCTGCTCTGTCTCACCAAAGTGACACTAAAAGCCTGCAAAGATTTTAGAAGCTATAAAGATATTTTAAGCACGGAGAACAAATAGGACTATACAATTTCAAAAAGAACATTGTAGAAGTCAAGCTGTAAATGTTCCGACTACAGGCTGAGCCAAACATTTTAACAAGTGAAACTCTCAAATTATGTTAATCCGAGTCTAAAAATATCAATTTAAAATTCTGGTTCCACTGATAGAAGTGTGCTAATTACACTTTAGGCCTCTGACTAATCTGCAACTGTTAGGGACTTGTTAGAGGCAGAGAATTCACAGAAAATGAGTACCGTATTTCCGGTCTATAAGTCGCACATTTTTGCCTAATTTGCATGCCCTGCGAATTCTGGAGAGGTGAGACTTGTTTATGGATTTTTCCCCATAGTTTTAGACCAATTTTGGGCTCAGATATGACCGTTTTTCATTTTGGCAAAAAATGGTGCAGTACCACTTTTGTCAGCTAGGGTACACCGACCGTTTCCAACTCATGTGTCCGAAGGCAGCCTCCTCTGGTCGGACTGACTCTGTCGCTGCCCGGCCTCCTGCTCTGGAGGTATGAACTAATGTTAGTTCAGTGATTGTTAGCAAAATAGCTCATAAACCACACGGCAGATTTTTTTTTAAACTTACAGAAAGTAATTACTTGGTGTTCATTTACAAACTGTTAGCTGTTGGAAATTTTTTGAGATAAAATTCACTAGCTGTGTTTACATGGACAAAATTTTGTGACAGGATTGAAATGTGTTCTGATCGCATAATTAGATGGCACCGTTTACATGGGCACAATCCGTTCATGACGAGTGTTTACATGCAGCAGGCTTTTATTCTGATCAGAAGTTCTGACATGCGCAGAGTGGTACACTCCCCTTAAAAAAACACCGAAGAAGAAGTTACTTCCGTTAAAACCACAGAAGAAGAAGTTACTTCCGGGACGAAAGTAAACAAGACGTCAAAAATGGACCCGCACCAGATTGTAATGACGGCGACTGAGTTTTTTACTAACTCCCTGATTGAACTACAGGTGAAGCAGCGCGTGCTTTTAGTTTTTTTATTCACAGGATGAGAGCGCTGGACGTCCTCTGTCCTCCAAGCTGTCGTGGACAACAACTGTTGGTAAGATAATAAAAACGCTGTATGCTAATAAACTTTTTTGTCCTTTCCTTTTCAACCTGTCTGCGTGATACTGTCTGTATTTGTTATTAATTACTATTCTTCCTCTGTTTTCCTGTTTCTGGAGCATCAGTGTCACGATGCCAGGCAGTGCCCTGCCATGATGCCAATGTCCTGCGCCACTCAGACTCTTATCAAAGGGCTCATATGTTGGCAAAAGTAAGGCTAATATTTACTATATTGTATTTAGTATTACAACTATTACAGCTAAGTATCTCAAAGTAGACATACTTAGCTGTAAAGATTTATTTAAAAAAAAAACGTTTGTTTGAACCATGTCTTTAAACACATGGAGTTAAATGTTGCCTAAATGTAAGGCTAACATTTACTATATTGTATTTAGTTTTACAACTATTACAGCTAAGTAATCAGTAGACATACTTACTGTAAAGTTTTATTTAAAATAAAATTTGTTTGAACCATGCCTTTAAACAAATAAAAAGTTGAACACTAAATATTGGCATGTTCTTTTTTTGCAGTCTGTGAGGAACATACCTGCTGTTGGACTGGCTCGTCAAAGGATACACAAACTCTCCTCGTCTGACTCCTCAAGTCATTTAATGTTTACCTGAGCAATGTCAGGTGGAGGTAGAGATGACCTTCAGGTTGCTGAAGTCACAGTGGAGAGTTCTTCTAAAAAGATACTTGTCATGTATTTGTGTTCACATGCAGTTAACATTTGTATAAATATATTATCACAATAAAAAACTGCAAATAATACTAGTGAACATCTGAGCTCTTTAATGGACCAAACATTTTAACAAATTCTTGTAAACAATTGATATTGCTTGTTTGAAACAAGTTTCATTCTTAGTGCAATTTGAGGTGTATCAGAAACATAAAAATTAAACATTCAAAACGTTTGTGCAAAACAGACGATGTGCACAGATCAAATCTTGTAATGATGACGACAAAAACAAAAAAACATTCTTTGGTCATTTAAAACTACAGTTACTGTACTTCTTCAGTAACTTCTTTATCAACTCATCACATACTTTCACAATTTCAATGTATGCATGTGATTTAGGACAACTAAAAATTGGTGACAAAATATTTGATTTTACTTCCAAAATGTATGTTTCTGTATCCTGATAGAGCAGCAAATGTGTTTTTATCCTGTGAGTCATGCAGAAACTCAGAGTCCTTATTAAACCACCTGACTGTATTAAGTTAGGACATCTTAATTGTACCATAAACTATCAATCCTAATGTCTGTGTAAAAAATACATTTACAGATCTGTCAGGGGACAAAGAAACATGGTTGTGGAGAATTGAAACATTTTCAAATCAGTTTTGAGTTGTTCTAAAGCTCATGTGTGAACTTCTTGGGATTTCTCAGTAGAAGACGTGGGACTCTTGCATCTTCTGCCACCTGCCACCATCACCTGCCACTGTCTGTTGTGTGCTGCTGCCAGCTGCCTCTTCAAAGCTGGACTCATCATCTGAAAAACAAACAAAATAAAGTTTAACTGGACTCCTGATATGTTGAAATTTGTTAGGTTAATTATGTGGTTAGTTGAAGTAGTGTTATAATCTACAATACAGTAGTACTGTACTGCCCTAAAGCTACTCTTATAATTACATTTTAACATATTTGTTGTTTCTAATTACTCCAGGTAATACAGTACAGAGGGTTCATGTGGTTTGAAGAGTCTAGCTTACCAGAAACGATGCTATGCTCCTTTGGTTAGCTTCAGGGCTGTAGTCCTCAGATTCCTCTCCTCATAAGATCCACACCGCTGCCTGCTGTGATGGCAAGTGGCCGAGCTGTCATCAGTTCATCCATCAACACGTAAAATGAAAAAGTGGTGGGGTCAGAGCCACTTCTCCCGTTTTTGTTTTTAGCTTTGTAGCACTTAGCTTTCAAGCTCTTCCAGCGATCTCCGCTTCTTCCAGCTTTTCATGTACTTGTTTAAATAACTCCGTGTTCCTACACGTTCGGTCAAGGCGTTCGATAGTTTTGAGCTATTTTAATGTTTCCATTAGAAATGTTGCATCGCTCACCGACCAGTTTTGCTTCCCCACCATGTTAGCGTTAGCCACTAGCCAGGCGGAGAAGGAAACACGAGGGGTGGAGTGGGGGGGGGGGTGCGCAGCGCACATGCGCAGTCAGGACAGTTTGATAAACGGAACGGATCAAGTGTTTACATGCACACCGAACGGGTAACGGATCGGTGTAAACCACCTGTTTCGAACTGATCACAAATTAGGACGGATCACGCCGAATACACAAAAAATGATCCGAACGGGGTGTTTACATGACACACTTTTGATCCGATCGGCCGTTTGATCTGATTACTTATGTCCATGTAAACGCACCTAGTGTTTGTGTATTCGGCATGATCCGACCTAATTTGTGATCAGATCTAAACGGGTGGTTTACGCCGATCAGTAACCCGATCGGTGTACATGTAAACACTTGATCTGTTCCTTTTATCGGACTGTGGAAACTGTCCTGACTGTGCATGTTCGCTGCGCACCCCTCCCTTACGTGTTTCCTTTTCCAGCGCTCTCATACTGCGAATAAAAAAGACTAAAAGCATGCGTTGCTTGCCTGTAGCTCAATCAGGGAGTGCAGTAACAACTCCATCACCGTCATTACAATCTGGCGCGGGCCCATTTTTGGCGCGTCTGTTTACTTTAGTCCAGGAAGTAACTTATTCTTCTGTGGTTTTCACAAAAGTAACTTCCTCTTCGGTGTTTTTTTAAGGGGAGTGTACCACTCTGCTCATGTCAAAACTCCTGATCAGAATAAAAGCCTGCTGCATGCAAACGCTTGTCATGAACGGATTGTGCCCATGTAAACGGTGCTATCTAATTATGCAATCAGAACACATTTCAATCCGGTCACAGAATTTTGCCCATGTAAACATAGCTATAGATACAGCTACATTCAGGTGTAGATTAATTAAATATGAAAATGTTTTAAGAATCTGTTGGAATCCTGGCAAAAACCAATGGAGACATGTTCCTGTGTTTGATTTTCTACAACTACCTTATAATGATTTGCTACTTTGCTACTTTGTTGAAAAAAATCTGTATTTCTCTCTTATGTTTGTCTATTGTTAATTGTTTAAGGAAATTCTACCATTGCTGTTGTCATCATTCTTTAGTTTGTAGCAGGTCGCTCTTGTAAATGAGTCCATGAGGCTCAATGAGATTTACCTGACTAAATAAAGGTTGAATGAACAAATTAATTAAAATATATTCCATCAGTCGTAGTTCAGAATGCGGTGAGTCTCCGCCGCCATGTTGATGCCGTCTGTCCGCGCTTGCGTGCTGCACGGATGTAGGTCAAACAAAAAGCTCAGCGGGAGATGTGTACGTTATCAACGGGGGGTCAGCAAAAAACCTCCACTCTGAGAGGTGGATTCAGAAACCTTCAGATTCAAAAAGGGGGGCCACTGGTGTCGTGTAAACGATCGGCAGAACCGCAGAGAGAAAGCTGCGGTTTCACTCAAAATATAAAACGTGTAAACGGCCCCTAAGACTGAGTTTATTGCAGCTCCTCAGACTGAACAAGTCTTTTGGATTAAAGACGAAACGTTTCAACAATTTTATTTTTATTTTATTTTTATTCCGTCCAGAGGACACAATTTTGTTAGATTTTTCTAACTGTATTATTGAGCATGCATCAGGATACATATGCCAAAATCAAAACAGCCGCATGGCTCTGTTTGTGTACTGGAACTGGAAAAAACAAACTGGATTTTTCTTCAGACTTTTTCTATCATGCTGGATGAATGTCACGGGTATATACATATGTGTGTGTGTGTGTGTGGGGGGGGGGGGTGCGTGTATGTATGCACAACATAGAAAAATGGTGAAAGTGCTCAAAGCAGCAGTTCTACTGACATCAGGCGATGTAGGCAGCATCTAGTCCTCTGAGGTGCAGTGGTAAAAAAGGAGAACAAGTAACAGGAGGGGGAATGAAGTGACAAGGGAAAAAAGGGCAGATAAGAGAAAATATGTCATGATTAAATTAATATGAGATGGAGCCAGAGAGAAAATGTATAAGAATAAACATACCAAAATAATAGAAGGAATAATGTTGAGAAGGAGACAGAGACAATATGTTAGTAACAATTCCCAAAAACACTGTTCTTCTAACAAATGACAAATACATTTTCAACAAAACCAATAGTTCAATCGTTGTTTTAGAATATATCTGATTTAAAACCACATACTGAAACGGCCTGGGTCGGATTTGTCGCGTTCAGACTCTCATAAAAAAATTGGATATGCATCAGATGGGGCAAAAAAAATCGGATTTGGGTCGGATTTGCCTGCAGTGTGAACATAGCCATAGAGAGAGAGAGAATCACACACGCTCAGACAGCTGCTGTGTTTATTGACGTCTCGTCTCCTCTATGGCCTGCACACACTGAGAAAGCAGGAAGTGAGGGGGAGCATGGCTGTGTGTGTGTGGAGGAGGAAGCAGGGGGGCTGCCTGGGAGAAATAAACAGCAGGATTTCCATGTATAAAACTATATTGTTTATATCGCGATAGTCTCAACTTATATCGCAAAAAAAAAAGTATCTCGATGTTTTAAAAATGTCGAGATATCGCCCAGCCCTATCTCTGACCAAACACAGTTTTCTGAATTTGTCAGGAGAATTTTGGTCAAGGTCAAAGATGTTTATCACTAACTAATGTTAAATTAATGTTGAACCATGGGTGTGCAAGTTCAGAGAGTTATTTTCCCTCTCAGAGAAGAGCTGACTTCATCTTGTACAGCTGGATGAGGCCAGTCATGAGGGCCTGCCTCTGAGCCAAGAACTGATAAGCATATATAAAATAAATTTCCCATATTGTCCGGTGGAGATTCTCGCGACTGGGCTCCAAGCATGTAACTTTGTATATCTGTGTAAGCCTGTTGTGACCGTCTGTCCTTGCAAATAAAACTTGGTTAAATATCTTCTCATGTCCTCATGTGGCTTCTTTTAATAATTAAAGTGAATAGAGGATATTGTATCCGACAAAGTTACCTCTCATCCATACCCTCTCCATTCTGTTTGACATGGCTCTGTCCTAGGCTCTTCTTTTTATCACCTTCCTCCTAACTGTGAGTTTAGGTATGCAGCAATTTTGCCACCTACCTAATTATGATTTAATACCTCAATAGGATTACAATTTTTTTTCTCCTTTGGAGCCAATCGACGTGCCTGTGCGTGAAAGTCACATGACCATTTTCAGTCGCTCTAACGGGAAAGACACAGTAGCCCCTTTCATAAGTCAGATCGGCACAATTGCCGCACAGACCAGTCCGGCTTTAATCTCCCTGGGGTCATTCATAAAACAAAGTTGAATCCGGCCACGGCCCGCCCTCAATGGAGCATTCACAAAACGATTTGCAACGCGCAATGAAAAGAGGCGTGGTGAAAATGTGCAGCTCAGAGGACATGGTGCCTGCGTGTTTAAAGTGGGACCGCAGAGGTGTCTGTAAACAAACATGGCGACGCTAGCGAACATCGTTGTGCTTATCCAAATGCTTTTTTGTTGTTGTTTTTTTGTTTATTTTTTTTGCTCTCGCATCAATCCGTTCCAGAAGGGCCCCATCCTTCACTGTACCGGTAAGTCCCTTATTAATTTCCTCCTCTGCGGGCAGAGACAGGAGTACACAGGTCTCGGCATCACCCCAATTAGACATTTCCGTGATGATCAATAAAAAAAGAAAAAGATTCGGCGAATAATAGCGAGTGATGCGCAAGCGAAATACAAATGTCATGTTCTTGTTTACACATTTAAATAGAATGTGACAGTGTGCGCTGGGAGAGTACGTCATTATTCTAATCAGTTTGAAGCCGCAGCAGCCTGACACCCTTCACATGTCGACAGATCCGGGCTTAATACTACCTCTGCTCGCGGATCAGGGGCGGATCAGAGGCAAGTAAAATTAACCCGGCAATGCGCGATCGTGTTTCTTCTGAATGCTCGTTGAAGGACTGAATACGCATCAGAGCCGGATTGAGCTGTTTTATGAAAGGGGCTAGAATCTCAGCGTCTGTTTCCCCCTACTGTTATCCAAGGAGGGAGCCCTGCCCTGTCAACAGAGCAGAGCGCCCACCTACAAAATCTCCCACCCCAACTCTGCTCCTTCAAAAATATTTTACTTTGTATTTTTTATAAATATTTGTGTATTGTGCAGGTTAGCTCTAATATATAAAAACACATTTTGCAGGACAGATGAAACTGAAGATCAGATTTGGACACATTACCATGAATTTGACATCAGCCTTTTTGTCTCAAATGAACTTAACATTTTGAAATATTACAAGGCTGCCTTGCAAATAAGAAATCTTTGAAATTATAAAGGAAGACAAAGAGAACAAATAATGTTATGATTAGAGCCCGACAGATTTATCAGTAGGGCCAGTATTTTAGGCCAATATAGGTGTTTGTGGACTTATCAGTATTGGTGGTAATTGGCCCATTATGTGCAGATATAAACTCTTGTAATTTTCACCCTTAAAATGCTGGGAACGAGACGTGTCCTTGCAAATGGCACAATTGTAAAATGTATCCAGCAGAGTGTGTATGTGGACCACTTTCAAGTCATGGCTGTGCTGGACTTTTGACTCACAGCAAAGCTGAAGCAAGGATCAATACTGTGTACTGTAGCATATTATGCTGAACAGAGTAAGTTTATTTTAACTGATCTGTAAAATAAATAAAAAACAACAATAATAAATTCTCTTCAACCGTCCAACCTGCTTGTCGTTAGCTACATACCTCTCAAGTTAACAAGTAAACATTTAGATACCCTTGCAGAGGTTATTGTCTTGTAAAACTTTATTTAGAACAATAAATTTAACGTAGAGGTAAAATGTATCAGTGTTTGTGACCTTATCTTTGTTGTCTTCAATGAAATGCATTGATTGTCTGAAATTTTTACTTCTCTGCAAATAAATAAAAAAACATTGCTTCAGTCAATGTTAATTAGACCTTCACTATACATGACTGACTGTTCAAACAATGACTAGGGAAGTGTGTTTCTTTGTTTAATTTATATTTTTGTAAAACATTTGATAACTTTATAGTGACTAGTGGAGGACATAAAATATGAAAGCGCGTCAGAAAGACTGTTTCAGGACTTCAACTGTTAAAACAGGTTTAAAAGTAGCTGTTCGCTTAAGATTCTTGGAGGTGGATAAAGCTAAAATAATTTCAGCTAGTATATCGGGTATCAACATTAGCCTTCTCCTCCTAATATTGGTATCAGCAATAGCCAAAATGTCCATATCAGCCGGGCTCTAGTCATGATGTAAATAACAAAAATTTTTACCCACATTCGCACATGCAGAATTAAACTGGGGAGAAAAACCAAAGCAATTTTAAAAACATACTCAAATGCCATGGCTGGTTGGTGAGGCCAACCAAGCAGCTTTAATAAACTCACATATAGCAAGTGGAATGATGGGATCTGTCTTACCAAACCTTTGCGCCCCACGTGATTCCTGCTCTCCTTTCTCCAAAGCAATACCTCCGTCTGCAATGATAAACGTAAATGTTCATATAAATTAAAATAGATATAAAGAATCACATACAAAATAGAAGGTACGGTAAAAAAGGTAAAGTAAGAAAATACATTCACATTACTGTATACAGTATAAGGTTAAGTAAGGTGAGATGAAGATAGAATATGTTAAAGCACATACATATGTACTTGAGGCTGCCACCGTATTCCAGTGCTAGTCCACTGTCCATCTGGACAGTGCTCACGGACTACTTCCCTGTTGCTCATTTGGGCGGCCTGTGCTGGGACCCCCACCCTCACCCACTCCACACTCCCACTACATATGTCTTTAGCCATTTTCGCATTGCACGGCCCTCCCCAGCCCAGCACGTCCCTGGTTGGCCCAGAGCCTGGCCTGGCCCGCCCCCGTTCATTACGCATTCTGCGGACAGCCGGCTTGAAGTGGGTGGGGCGTTCTCTTGAAGTGGGTGGGAAGTTCTTGTGTGCACGCTTACAGTGTTTTAAGAGAGGAGACGCCGCTAAAAAATATTTGTTAGCTGAATATATATATTAGTGTTTCTGAGTTTAATTTTTGTTAATAACTGATTACAAATCAGCTTATGTTAGAACGTAAATAACACGAAGCGCGCACCCATACAGAGCATTTCCGCCTTTCAGCGCGAGCTGAATTTCATTAAAATATAACTAATATTCTCTAACTCTTGCCCGTAGCCAGGATTTTAAAATATAACTAATATTCTGTAACTCCTGCGCGTAGCCTGGATGTTACGTGGGGCGAATCCTTTATAGTAAAAGTGGACTCCTAAAATAACCAATACGAGTCCGTGGCCGAGTGGTTACAGTGTTCGCCTTCAACTAATTTTATCTTGACTCGGGGAAGCGGGTTCGCGTCCCACCTGGTTGAACTTATTTTACGTTGTCTTTTATTGGAGAAAATAAAAATAAGGAGTTTGTGTTATGCCTGTGGTTAACACAAACTCCTTTATTTTCTCCAATAAAAGACAAACGTAAAATAACTTGAACCAGGTGGAACGCGAACCCGCTTCCCCGAGTCAAGATAAAATTAGTTGAAGGCGAACACTGTAACCACTCGGCCATGGACTTGTATTGGTTATTTTAGGAGTCCACTTTTACTATAAAGGATTCGCCCCACGTAACCCCAAGCTACGCGCAGGAGTTACAGAATATTAGTTATATTTTAAAATCCTGGCTACGGGCAACAGTTAGAGAATATTAGTTATATTCTAATGAAATTCAGCTTGCGCTGAAGGGCGGAAATGCTCTGTATTGGTGCGCGCTTCGTGTTATTTACGTTCTAACATAAGCTGATTTGTAATCAGTTATTAACAAAAATTAAACTCAGAAAAACTAATTCAGCTAACAATTTTTTTTAGGGGTTTCTGTAGTTAAATTTTAATGAAATTCAGCTCGCGCTGAGGTTGTTGTTAGAACGAGTCCCGCCCCTGCTGCAAACAACGAATCAAATGTGAGCATACATGACTTCAAACTGGGCCCGGGAGCTCAGCCCGATAAGAACCTGCGTCGAGCGGGTTCCAAAACAAGAGCAGGCGCCGTCCCGAAAAGGCAAATGCAAACCACACGAACCCGGGTTAGAAGGCGGGGCGGGCCGTTGAGGGCCGTTGAGGGCCGTGCAGTGCGAAAACGGCTTATGTGTCGCCAGTATGTTGTTTTTTTGTGATGTAGTTTGTTGCAGCCTCACACTGTGTCCTCCTGTTAGGGACACAGTATGAGATATGCTTTTTTTACATCCTCTTCCCTTGTGGTCCCTTTCTTCTAATCTAACGCAAAAAGAAGCGCCTCTCAGTGAAGCTGCAGCCTCAGACACCCCATCTACCCTGTCTGTTGCTTGTTTGTTTGTGTTTCTTTGAATGGGCTGTACTGAAATGTAATTTTGTTGTGCCTCTGTGCAATGACAATAAAGCTGATTTGGATTTTGGTTTACTACCAGGCCCAAAAAAGGTAACTTCCTGGATTTAACTAAGCAAATAGTAAGAGCCTCCTAATGGATAACTGTTGCATGGGTGATTACGTTTCAGCTGGCAACAAGTTATTTAACCCTAACTGATGAAGCGAGTAGCTTCTCATTTACAACTATGTCAAAAGACACAGCTGGTGGTTATGGAAAATATGTTTATCTGTTTCAGAAGGGTCATATTATTAGCAAGCATCAAGCAGAGAAAACATCTGAGGAGATTGCTGTAACTACCACAATTGGGCTAAGAACTGTCCAATGCATTATTAAAAACTGGCAAGACAGTGGGGAGTGTGCATCAGGGTAAGAAAAGAGGCGGAAGAAGTGATGAACCCATCATGCCTAATGCCTACCGTACAAGCCTATGGGGGCAGTCTATGATCAGTGGTTGCTGCAGTTGGTCTGGTATAGGTTCAGCAACTTTATGAGCCCAAGCAACAAGGTCAGCTGACTACCTGAATATACTGTATATATGGAATGACCAGGTTATTCCATCAATGGATTTTTTTCTTCCCTGATGGCACTGGTATGTTTCAAGATGTCAGTGCCAAGATTCATCAGGCTCTAATTGTGAGAAGTGTATGTGTGTATAAATAAACATTTGATGAAAACTACTACTGTAAAATAAGTATTTTGTGGACTCTCTTTCTCTGCCGGAGGTACACTGCAGTTGACTTGGTCGGCTTGACAGAAAACCAGGACATTTTGGTGGATAGACCTGTGGGAACCGTTAACAGTTCTAAGGCAACCCGCATGTGCAGAGGATAATGTGACATAATACACAACACATTATGGAACTAAACATGGATGATAAATATGTTAGCATTTGTGTGCCCATTTTGATGTTCTTGTGCAAACCAATTAACACTATCTGACATCTTTGTATGGTCCAGTGTTCATATCTACGGTAATCTGACCTCGTAATGGCTCCTACAGTGCAGCATTGTACTTCTGGAACAGGAGCTACGTACTGAAGTCAAAAACAAACTCAAATATAGATCCCAACTTGTCAATACAGTCCAACATTATATTGTCATATGATGTTTTATATTCAGTCATCCAGGCAAATTAAGAAAAACAAGTGGTACGCTGATGTCCCGTTGCTGAGGGATTTGAATAGTGAATGTTTGTAGTTTTTGAGATTACAGTGTGTTTCCGGACTGAAACTGAACAGTCCTTTTAAATAAATAAATAAACCGTATATTTTGTAAAGCAAGTTTTTTTTTAATGTGGGTTGGAGTTAAATGTTGTCATCAAATAAGTGAGGAGATGGTTTACAAATATTGATTTTGGTGGTCATCTTGAATTTTGATGAGGCAACCTAATTTCCAATGGTGACCTTTTTTACAGCTAAATGCAGCTACACAGCAAAATGTAAGTCAGCTAGTTGCTTTTTGCCCCAAGTTATCCAGCACATAATACAGAAAGACCACAGCAGTCCTCTTAGATTTTATTCTTGATAGGGACCTTTCTTATGCCTAGATGCAGCCACACACCAAAATGGAAGCTGCCATGTTGCTTATTTTGTTAGTTATCTAATTCACAAGATTTACACATACAGGTACATATGGAGGCACTGCAATCTTGAATTTTGATGAGGCAACCCAATTTTGAATAGTGACCTTTCTTATGCTTAGATGCAGCCAAATTGGAAATTGGCACATTAGTTTTCACTTTTTTTTAAATGTCATCCAGCGTCCAGAGATTAAATACACTGCCTGGCTCAAAAAAATGCCCACGCACTGTAATATTTTGTTGGATCGCCTTTAGCTTTGGTTGCGGCATGAAAAGTGATTATTCAAAAAGTGGAATAATCACGACCTCCCAAGCACAGTAACACAAAGTAAACTGTATATTTTAATGAAAAAGGTGCATGGTCATGATAAACAACAGATGATTAGACAGACAGCATCATATCAGTCTCACCTGGTCTAGCATCATCGTTGTTCAGCAGGGGAATGTAGTCTGTCTTTTCAACCATTTCCTTGACCTGATCATTGAATGTTTCTGCTTCCAACTGAGCCACAAAGTCCTTCTCCACTGTGCTCTCTGAACCAGACTGTGGAACACTGTCTGTCAGCGCATCACTTAGATTTAGGTCTTCCTCTGCCATGGCTGAAAATAAGAGCACAAGTAAATTGTTAATTAAATCAGATACATGCTTAAACTAGTGGTAGTAGTAGGAGTTAAAGTAGTAGTTAGTAGTAGTTAAAGTAGTAGTAATAGTTAAAATTGTTAAAGTAGTAGTAGTAGTAGTTAAAGTAGTAGTAGAAGTTAAAGTTGTAGTACTGGAACAAACTCAAAGCTGCATTGTATGTGGTAAAAATTTGAAACTTGAGACCACAAACATTGATGATTTTTCCTGATTGGCATAAATTGGCTCCTGTTTCCTCTCTCAAACCAATTATACCCTCTGTCTAAATTGTCAATCAATCAATCAATCACCTTTATTTTACCAGGTAGAGCCCGTTGAGATCGAGATCTCTTTTACAAGGGTGACCTGGTCAAGTGGTCAGCAGCACACGTCACATGGTAATTAACAATAAGCATTTGCATTTACCAAAAAGAAAAAAAAAAGAAAACTACAATCACAATAAATAGATGTTGACAGTTCAAAACCATTATACATTACACTTTTCAGAAAAGTGTTCCTCGTCTTATTAAACTGAAGGTGGACCACTGAGTCTTCACCTGAGGGTTAGGCTCTTTTGTGTTGTGCTGTTTGTTTGTATAGGTATAGTTCCCACTATAATGTATACAAGTCATAACACTACACATTTACTGAATGGCATGCACAACACCAGTCAGCTTTCTATTTGTTTCCCTATACTGTACTTGGTTGAACCAGTTTTTGTCCGAGGGTGTTGTTACGTTTGAAGTGAAGGGCTAAATTAAGACATTAAGGGCCCATTCCTCACATGTATTCCACAACTGGAACCACTCTACCCAAATCAGAAAAAAAAGCACCAGCTTTGTTGACATTGTCAATAAATAAATAAAAAAAATATAATTATATATATATATATATATATATATTTGGACTATAAGGCACATTGGATTATAGGGCGCATTAAAGCGAAACAAGTTCATTTTGACAGATTTTTGAGCGTCGTGTACCTTATAAAATTGGTTGGGGTCAGTAAGCACAACCAGAATTAATACTGAAGTGAAAATGGGGATGAAGAAATCAGCATCTGCCCAGCATCTGCCTAAATGTGCATTTCTTCTGTTCTATGAGTTTGGAGCTCCAAATAAATATATTGTTTTGAGAAAGATAGGATTTTTGGCATTTCATCAGTGGAGGAAACTAGTTAAATAATTAGAGGCAGTTATTCTAGTGACAAGAGGAAATAAATGGAAGAGCAAAAAAAAAAGGTAACATGTTACTAAATTGTGTCTTATTCCTTATGTTTCAAGTATTTCACTTTAATGTTATCTGTGAGGTGTTGCTGTTTAACACCGTATTATCAGTGCGTGCGTATATCTTAGATCCTTATACTGTTTCTTTGTATACTTTATATTTTTGCTATTTTTGGGTGTAACTGGGACCTTGAGTACACAATTTTGTTCCATCTCCTGTACAGCATGTGATGCGAATGAAAATTGTGTGTGTGTGTGTGCGTTTGTGTATGTGCCCCCCACCCACCCCACCCACCTTTACAAATGTTTCATCATTGTTTACTTAGGGAATGTGGAGATGCACATTCCTGCTGCTACATTTCATTTTTATTGTTTATACATAAATATGTAAAATTAAACCGTTCTGTCCCTGTTTATTTTTTATTTTTTGTCCCCAAGCTGGACATGTCCCCAGATTTAATTTCAGAAATCTGGTCAACCTACAATCCTCATAATTTCACCTCTGAAAAACAGAGCAGCCCCGCCCTCAATGCTTCGACAAACACTGAATAATCCGGGTTTATGTTCCAGCTGCACTCACCTGCACTGCACTTGTCTCTGATCCTGCAGCAGATGGACTTCTCTCTGACACGACCCGCCCCATCAGCTGCAGCCGCGCCTCTTCCCGGAAGAGCTCCGCTCCAACCGGAGCTCCAGGATATGACTGACGCTGCTCTGGTCAAATCACGTACACGCGACCGCGCAGTCGTCCAGTCACATGTTTTGACGGACACCTTGCACGCAGTGACGCTTATATTTTTCACAGGACAATGACGCCATCGGAAGAAGTAACGGGACAGTCCAGGGGCGTCTCCAGAATGTTTTCAAGGTGGGGGCTGATTCTAAAGTGGCACCTCCAAACCAAACGGACTTACTAGTAAAATGAATGTGATTAATAAAAAAATTAACACATTATTTAGCAGACAAGCTTTCTAGCCTGTGTTTGAATAGTTGATAAATCAGTGAAATGTGTTTTTATTTTGGGATGATCATGATGCAGTTTGAAGGTAAATGATTCAGATTTCAAAATTGTATATTTGGCAAAGTGAAAAAAATTGTGTACATGTAACATTGACTTTAGTTTAAAATAAAAATATTGCGATATGGTCCTATAACCACCAACCAACATGAATAATATTGTAATGATCCTTGAAGAGTCATGTTAAGTGTTAATTGTTCATGTCCTGTTTATGATGCAAGGGTTGTTGGGAAATAAGATGGGGTGGGGCTAGAGGGAGTTTTGGCGGTTCTGTAGAGAGGCTGGGAGCACCTGTTGTGAAGCTGAGGAGTTATGGCGTGGGTCACGGCCAAACAGTGACTCTGAGTTTACTGGCCTGTTATTTGTGCTCTTTAATAAAGTGTTGGCTGAAGCAGAACGTCTGGTGCTTGAGTGACCGCGACAACGTTACACTGGTGTCAGAAGTGAAACTACGAGCTGCCTCTGAAGCGCGCGGCGGAGCAAACTGCAGGTGGAGACATGTTCGCGGACCAGATTAAACGGGAGGAGCTGGAGATGGAAGCCCGGCTGCATTCGACTGCTCACAGAGTGAGAGACACTGCGCTACAAATGTCTGCTGAGGCTGGATTCTCACCAGGTTTGGCTAGATACGAGAACTTTCCCCGCCATGACCGCGGTTTCAGCGGAATAGAATCTAATCTTCGTGACGCGCCATCACGTGACGTAAACAAAGATGGCGGCGCCCAGCGGCGAGAAGTAGCGGCAAACATAAAAACGCCAAAGTTCAATGGAAAGACGCCATGGGAGGTGTTTATTGCTCAGTTTGAACTGTTAGCTGCAGCTGCTGGCTGGGATGAGGAGAATAAAGCACTGCAATTAGCTTTATGCCTGTGTGAGGATGCAGCTGCCTGTTTACTGCTGCTGAGCAAGGAGGAGAGGAGAGACTATGCTGCTCTAGTTGGGACACTACAGAGACGATTTGGACAGTATAACCAGCCTGTGCTGCTGCGATCAGAGTTTCACAATAGACGCAGACAGCCTGCAGAGCCTCTTCGTATCCTGGCCCATGACATTGAGTGTCTCTGCAGGAGGGCTTATGACAACATGCCACCTGCAGTGCAGGCAGAACTAGCTCGTGATCAGTTCCTGCAGGCTCTCAGTCCCAAAGAACTCAGAATACAGACCCAGCTGGCACGTCCAGAAACACTTGGAGCAGCTCTAGAGTTAGCGCTGGAGAGGGAGATGCTGACAGGATCCATTGGTGGAGCTGAGGACGCACCAATAGTGAGAGTACTGTCAGCTCCGGTCGAGCAGCTGGGGAGGACAAGGGGACCACTCAGTACGACGCAGACCGCTGCTCTTCAGTCATCTGCTCCCCAAGTGGACCCACGCCGTCGACCGCAGAGCTGCTGGGGCTGTGGGCAAACGGGCCACCTCATCAGGCAGTGTCCCAGGGTTGCAGCCGTGCCGGGAAACGCCCAAGGGCCCGTGTAGGTGGGAGTACACGGGCCTGTGAGACCAACACCCCCAGCCTAGCACCATCTCCACCAGGCACCATCATTGCTGTGGGCTGGACACAAGTGGGCAACTTTTGTCACATTCCAGTGGTGGTCGCCGGGGTGCCTTGTACAGCACTCCTGGACACAGGATCCAACGCAACACTTGTTCGACCTGACATCATCCCTACTGGAGCTACTGTGCAGGCAACTGATGTGCAGCTTAAGACAGTGACTGGTGACCTGGCCCCCATAAGAGGGAGGGGAGTGTTCCAGTTTAAGGTGGGAGATCTCGCTGTGCCTTATGCTGCCTGGGTGGCAGATGTGCAGGACACATGCATCCTTGGGTTGGACTTTCTACGAGCCATTGGTGGTGTGATTGACCTAGGCAGGGGTGCCCTGATACTGCCTGAGGGGAGGAGCGTGCAGCTCGTTTCCCCCTCGTCATGCCCAGCCCCTGAAGCTGTAGCTGCGTACACCGCAGAGACTTTGGCACTGCCACCAGCTGAACATCAAACTGAAGAGGAGGAGAGGCTGTCTGCAGTGAGAGAAATCTGGTCCAAGAACTGTGAGGGGCTGACTCAGCAGCAGCAGGAAAACCTATGGCAGGTGCTGTTGGAGTTTAAGGACACTTTTGCACTTAAAGAGAACGAAGTGGGTCTGACACACTTGGTGGAGCACACCATTGACACTGGGGATGCTCGTCCTATTAAAGTGCGTCCTCGCCGCCTTCCCTTAGCTCTCCAGGAGGTTGCTGACAGAGAACTGGGTGAGATGATTGAGACAGGCATCATAGAGCCATCTGACAGCCCGTGGGCCTCCGCTGTGGTGATGGTACCCAAGAAAAACAGCACAAGGATGCGCTTTTGTGTAGACTACCGACCCCTCAATAAAGTTACAAAAAAGGATTCTTACCCTCTCCCCAGAATAGACGAATCGCTGGATTTGGTAGTAGGTTCATCCTGGTTCTCCACCCTGGACCTGCGAAGTGGATACTGGCAGGTGCCATTGTCACCGGAGTCTAGACCCAAGACAGCCTTCTGCACCAACAGGGGACTGTGGCAGTTCAGAGTACTAAGCTTCGGTCTATGCAACGCTCCTGCTACCTTTGAGAGACTCATGGACAGGGTACTGGCTGGGGTCCCACGACAGCAGTGTCTGGTCTACCTAGATGACCTCCTGGTGCACGGAAGCTCCTTTGAGGCCGCTCTGGACTCCCTGAAACAGGTGCTGGGGAGAGTGGCTGCTGCAGGCCTGAAGCTACACCCAGACAAGTGCCACTTCATGAGGAGGGAGGTAGAATTTCTGGGCCACAAGCTGGGTTGTGAGGGCGTCAGCACGTTGGAGGAGAAGGTCCACACAATTAAGGACTGGCCCACTCCAACGGACCAAGTCCAGCTTAAAAGCTTCCTTGGCCTGGCCTCCTACTACAGAAGATTTGTGAAAGACTTTTCCTCAATAGCTGCACCACTCTTCCGCCTGCTGCAGAAAAATTGCGACTTCACCTGGAACCAAGACTGTCAGCAGGCATTCGACATCCTGCGCAGATCCCTGACAGAGTCCCCGGTCCTTGCCCCACCGGACCCCAACCTGCCATTTGTCTTGGACACAGACGCCAGTAACGTGGGACTGGGAGCAGTATTGTCGCAGGTTGGACCCAATGGTGAGAGAGTAGTAGCATACTACAGTCGGATCCTGAATAAGAGTGAGCGACGCTACTGTGTTACACGGCGAGAGCTTCTGGCAGTGATGGCGGCGGTAAGACATTTTAAGTACTACCTGTGTGGCACACCATTTATTATCAGAACAGACCATGCTGCCCTCCAGTGGCTGATGTCGTTCAGGGAGCCCGAGGGGCAGGTGGCTCGTTGGCTGGAGGAGCTCCAGGGCTTTAATTTCACTGTGGAACACCGAGCAGGAGCACGCCATTCCAACGCGGATGCCCTTTCTCGCCGCCCATGTGCTGCAGCAGGCTGTCGTCATTGTGAAAAGCAAGAGGAGAAGGAGCTCACAGCAACAGATGGCACAGCGCAGCTCTCGTGCAGGGTGCTCCAAGTGGTGGATGTGACAGAGTGGAGGACAAAACAGGAGCAAGATACCGACCTGCTGCCAGTCCTACAATGGCTCGAGGGCGGGCAGCGTCCCAACTGGGATGAGGTCACTGGGCTTTCTGTTGCCACAAAAGGATTGTGGGCCAAGTTTGGTACTCTGAGGTTGAGTGAAGGGGTGTTGCAGCGTGCCTGGAAGGATCCGGCCACTGGGGAGGAGAGGTGGCAGGTTGTGGTGCCGAGATCGCTGAGGTCAGCGGTGCTGGGAGCCAGTCATGGAAGCACAGGCTCTGGGCACTTTGGTGTCACCAAGACCCTGCGCCGCCTCCGCCAAGGCTACTACTGGGGCCAGCAACGGAGGGATGTAGAAGACTTTTGCCGCAGCTGCGACTCCTGCTCCTCGCACAAGGGGCCGCTGGACCAGTCCCGCGCCCAGCTTCAACAGCAACCAGCGGGGGCACCGATGGAAAGAGTGGCTGTGGACATCATGGGCCCGTTTCCACACACTGATAAGGGAAACCGCTATGTACTCACCGCCATGGACTATTTTACTAAGTGGCCGGAGGCATATGCCATCCCAGACCAGGAGGCAGAGACTGTGGCTGACACATTAGTGGAGGGGATGTTCAGCCGGTTTGGGTCAGCAGAGACCCTTCACAGCGATCAGGGTCGAAACTTTGAATCCAGGGTGTTCACTGCCATGTGTGAGCGCCTGGGGATTCAGAAGACTCGCACCACCCCGCTCCACCCACAAAGCGATGGCCTGGTAGAGAGGTTTAACAGGACACTGGCCCAGCAGCTGGCTATCCTAACCTCGGAACACCAGAGGGACTGGGACACCCATCTCCCCCTCATTCTCATGGCCTACAGATCAGCAGTCCAGGACTCAACTCAGTGCACACCTGCCCTGCTCATGTTGGGAAGGGAGCTGAGGACCCCTGCGGAGCTGGCTTTTGGAAGGCCCCCTGACGCTCCAGAGGCACCACCAGGTCCAGACTATGTGAGGAAACTACAGGACCGGTTGGAGTCAGCACATTCCTTTGCCCGGGACCAGCTGGCAAAGGCGGGACTGCGCCAAAAGAGAAATTATGATGTCACCACTAAAGGAAGACACTTCCTTGCTGGGGAGCTGGTGTGGGTCTTCAGCCCAAAGAGGAAAAAAGGTCGTTGCCCCAAACTGGACAGCAGCTGGGTGGGGCCCTGCAGTGTTCTAGAACAAGTGGGGGAGGTGGTCTACAGGGTGCAGTTGCCCCCTAGAGGCAGAAAGGTGGTCCTGCACAGGGACAGAATGGCTCCCTACAGAGGACATTCCTTCCCCGCTTTCCTAGAGGGACGTGTGCAAGGTCCTCGTGCCCATGTACAGTTGGACTCGCAACAGGAGCTGTCTACACCTCCTGCCCCTACACCTCTTGTCCCTACACCTCCTGCCCCTACACCTCCTGCCCCTACACGTCTTGTCCCTACACCTCCTGCCCCTACACCTCCTGTTGCCTCTCGGAGGCCCAGGAGGCAACGCCAACTGCCTCCCCGCCTTAGAGACTGTGTTGTTCCCTCGAGGACGAGGAACTTTTTGTTGGGGGGGCAGTGTAATGATCCTTGAAGAGTCATGTTAAGTGTTAATTGTTCATGTCCTGTTTATGATGCAAGGGTTGTTGGGAAATAAGATGGGGTGGGGCTAGAGGGAGTTTTGGCGGTTCTGTGGAGGCTGGGAGCACCTGTTGTGAAGCTGAGGAGTTATGGCGTGGGTCACGGCCAAACAGTGACTCTGAGTTTACTGGCCTGTTATTTGTGCTCTTTAATAAAGTGTTGGCTGAAGCAGAACGTCTGGTGCTTGAGTGACCGCGACAACGTTACAATATTAATAATCATTTTAGCGCCTTTCAGGACACGCAAGGACACTTGAAAACAAAACAAACACAGTTAACATCAGCAGTAACAAATTGAAATATAAAATAAATAAAGAATATAAAATACAAAAGAATATAAAATACATTTAGTAAAGTTAAAGATAAGCTAGTCTAAAGAGATGTGTTTTCAGGGCAGTCTTGAACAGAGAAAGGGGGGTGGTGTTTCGAAGGTCTGGCGGTAGAGCGTTCCAGAGGTGAGGGGCAGAGCAGGTGAAGGCCCTGCTCCCCATGGTGGAGAGGCGGGCAGAGGGTACATGACACCACCCTCATCAGGCTCATCTCTGATGGTGATGAGTCTGCCTACAGGATGGAGGTGAACTGGCTGGTGACCTGGTGCAGCGACAACAACCTGGAGCTTAATGCCCAGAAGACGGTGGATGATTGTGGATGATTGTGGATTTCAGGAGAGTCACAGCCCCTCTGCCCCCCTCACCCTCAACAATACCCCCGTCATCACTGTGGACTCCTATTGGTTTCTGGGTGTGACCATCACCCGAGACCTCAAGTGGGAGCTGAACATCAGCTCCCTCATCAAGAAGGCTCAGCAGAGGATGTACTTCCTGCGGCAGCTGAGGAAAGCCAAGCTGCCGGCCAAGCTGATGGTGCAGTTCTACACGGCCATCAATGAGTCCATCCTCTGCTCCTCCATCACAGTGTGGTATGCCGGGGCCACTGCCAGGGACAGACAGAGACTATAGCGTGTTGTGCGCTCTGCAGAGAAAGCAATAGGCTGTAGTCTCCAGTGTTGGGAACATTACTTTAAAAACGTAATTAATTATAGTTACTAGTTACTTCTCCCAAAAAGTAACTGAGTTAGTAACAGAATTACTTACCTATAAAAGTAATTAGTTACCAGGGAAAATAACTATTGTTTGTTTGGTTGGTTTAGATATACTGTATCTATGAATTTAAAGTAGAAATGCTTACAGCACCTCAACAGAACATGACTGGTTGACATACTATACTTCAAGTTTTTTCTTCATTACAAAATACAGGTTAACAAAATAATATAACAATTATGTTTTCAGCAGCTCTATGTGCACACTGTACTTTTCAAGTGTTTTCTTAAAAATAAAAGTAAACAGTTAAAATAAGTGCTTTGTAGTGTAAAATAAAATCAAACCCTCACACAACTGGTTCTTCAAGTATTTTCTTAAAAACAAAAGAACCATTTTACTCATATATGCTATGAAGAAAACATAATGGTGATATTCTGAATAATATTGAAGAAGAATTTACATGTGTTTTGTGGACTTGGAAAAGGCATTCGACCGCGTCCCTCGGGGGGTTCTGTGGGGGGTACTCCGGGAGTATGGGGTACCAGGCCCATTGATATGGGCTGTTAGGTCCCTGTACGACCGGTGTCAGAGCTTGGTCCGCATTGCCGGCAGTAAGTCAGGCTCGTTTCCAGTGAGAGTTGGACTCCGCCAAGGTTGCCCTTTGTCACCGATTCTGTTCATAACTTTTATGGACAGAATTTCTAGGCGCAGCCAAGGTGTTGAGAGGATTTTTGTTGGCCCACCACATACAGGAGAGGCCATACAAGTTGCATGATGCCATGGGCAGTGGCCAACGTCGGGAACTATGACTCTCTGATGCTGGCTTATTATATCTGGCTCTTGGGACATGGAGTGTAACCTCTCTGGCAGGGAAGGAGCCTGAGCTTGTGTGTGAGGTTGAGAGGTACCGACTAGAGCTGGACTCACCTCGACGTACAGAATGGGCAGAATGGTGGTTCCCATCTCCAGAAAGGGGGACCAGAGGGTGTGCTCTATGTATAGGGGTGTAACTTCCCTTATCTTCCCATGTAAGGTCTATTTGTGGGTACTGGAGAAGTGAGTCAGGCCTTTGATCGAACCTCAGAACAAGGAGGTACAATGCGGGTTCCGTCCTGGCTGTGGAACACTGGATAATTTCTTTACCCTAACTGGGATACTTGAGGGGTCATGGGAGTTTGACCATTCAGTCTACATGTATTTTGTGGACTTTGAGAAGGCTTTTGCCTGTGTTCCTTGAGGTACACTGCAGGGGGTGCTCCGTGAGTATGGGATTGGGGCCTGTTGTCACAAGCTGTTCATTCCCTATACAAATGGTGCAAAAGTTTTCTTTGCATTGCTGGTAGTAAGTCAAACCCCTTCAGGGTTGGAGTTTGTCTCTGTCAGGACTGCCCATTGCCACCAATTCTGTTCATAACCTTTATGGGCAGAACTTCTCAGTGTAGCCAGGGGCTAATCTCTCTCAGGATTCCATCTCTGATCTTTGTAGATTATGTGGTCCTATTGGCATCATTGTGCCATGATCTCCAGCTCTCACTGGATCAGTCTACAGCTGAGTGTGAAACGGTTGGGATGAGAATCAACACATCCAAATCTGAGGCCATGGTCCTCAGTCAGAAAAGGGTGGATTGCTCTCTTCGGGTCGAGGGTGACATTCTGACAAGTGGAGGAATTCAAGTATCTTGTGGTTTTAATCACAAATGAGGGAAGACTGAGGTGTGAGATTGACTGACAGATTGGTGCAGCATCTGTAGTATTGCAAACTCTGTAATGGTCCAATGCGGTGAAGAGGGAGCTGAGCTATAAGGCAAAGCTCTCTGTTTACTGGTTGGTCTATGTTCCTATCCTCACTTATGGCCACAAACTTTGGGTAGTGAATGAAATAATCAGATTGCATATACAGGTAGTTGAAATGAGTTTTCTCTGCAGGATGGATGGACTCTCCCATAAAGATAGGGGTTAGAAGTTCAGTCATCCGGGAGAGACTTGGAGTAGAGCCGTTGCTCCTCCACATCGAGAGGAGCCAGTTGAGGTGGTTCAGACATCTGCTAAGGATGCTTCCTGGATGCCTCCCTAGGGAGGTGCTTCAGGCATGTCTGACTGAGAGGAGACCTTGGGAAAGACTCAAGACATGCTGGACAGACTACATCTCTTGGTTGGCTTTGGAATGCCTTGGGGTCCTCCCAGAAGAACTGGAAGAGCTGGCTGTGGAGAGAAATGTATGGGCCTCCCTGTTCAAGTTGTTGCCCCCCCCCCCTACCCGAATTTGGAATTACCAAAGATAATAGATGGCTGGATGGTGTTATGTACCCTAGGGTTTTTAAGTATTTTAAACCAACAGTCTAAGCTGACTGCACCCTCCTGTGTTTTTTTTTCTTCACTACAACCTGCTGCAGTCTGCTGCAGCCTGCTGGTTCTTGAAGAACATTTTTACTCTTACTCCTAATCAAGCCTAATCAGCACAGGTGTTCACCTGCAGGTCCTGCCTTTATATTTCACAGGCAGTGCCTTGAGTAGTGTGGAGACTTGATGTAGCAGGATCTGGCTTGCTGATCAAGTGTGGAAGCTTGACACAAGATTTGGCTTGTGGACCAAGTACTTGTTGAATATATACTAAAATGTAACTAACTGAGTGTTGAATGACAGCTGTGAAGCTATGAGGTTTACTGACACAGGGAGACCTCCACCATCTCTGATTGTTGGTGTGTTTGCTCCTGGGGGAGTAGTATTTGAGCTGTTTGGAGCTCTGAAAGTGACTCTGGCTGCCTAAAGCTGAGTTTTGTGTAGGTTGAGGCACCTTAAGTGCTGGCTGTAACTTAAGCTTTGGACTTAGGAGGAGTGTGCCTATGTTTAGGCCTAGGCAGCTTAATTGAGAGTATTATCGTGACACTGAGGATAGTGTTCTGGTCCTGACAACATACCTGGTCGTGTGCTCAAGGTCTGTGCAGGGGAACTCGCAGCGGTCTTCACGGACATCTTTAACATCTCACTGAGCCAGGCCATCGTCCCCACCTGTTTCAAAGCCACCACCATCATCCCTGTCCCAAAGAAGGCAACGCCCGCATGCCTCAATGACTATCGCCCAGTAGCACTCACCCCCATCCTGATGAAGTGCTTTGAACGGCTAGTCATGAAAAGCATCACATCTGTCCTCCCTGACTCCCTGGATCCCTTCCAATTTGCATACCGACCTAATCGCTCAACCGACGATGCCATCTCCTCTGCCCTTCACACAGCTCTCACACATCTGGACACGAAGGACTCCTATGTTAGAATGTTGTTCATCGACTTCAGCTCGGCATTCAACACCATCATCCCCCAACAGCTCATCCTTAAACTGGACAGTCTGGGGCTGAATACCTCAATGTGTAACTGGCTGCTAGACTTCCTGACTGGGAGACCACAGACAGTACGAGTCGGGAGTAACACATCTAGCACCATCACATTGAACACAGGGGCCCCACAAGGATGTGTACTGAGCCCCCTTCTATTCACCCTGCTAACACACGACTGCACACCATCATACAGCTCCAACCACTTCATCAAGTTTGCGGACGACACAACAGTGGTGGGTCTCATCAGCAACAACGATGAGACGGACTACAGGAACGAGGTGAGCCGCCTGGCCTTGTGGTGCGGACACAACAATCTCACTCTCAACGTGGAGAAGACAAAGGAGATTGTTGTGGACTTCAGGAAGAAGGATGCCCAACATGCCCCTCTGACCATCAACAGCACCGCAGTGGAGAGAGTAGACAGCACCAAGTTCCTGGGAGTGCACGTCTCAAAGGACCTGTCCTGGAGCAGGAACACTGCAGCACTGGCAAAGAAGGCTCACCAGCGTCTCTACTTTCTCCGCAAGCTGAAAAGGGCTGGAGCTTCAACCCCCATCATGAGCACCTTCTACAGAGGTGCCATAGAAAGTGTCCTGACCAGCTGCATCACTGTGTGGTTTGGTGCATGTACTGCATCCTGCCGCAAGAGCCTCCAGCGCATTGTGAGAGCAGCTGAGAAGATAGTCGGCACCTCCTTCCCCTCACTGCAGGACTTACACAGCAAACGCCTCACTCGGAAAGCCCACCGCATGGCAGGTGATCCCACACACCCACTACACAGCCGCTTTAGACTGCTGCCATCAGGGAGGAGACTGAGGAGTCTCCAGGCTCGAACCAGCAGACTGAGAGACAGCTCTGTTCATCAGGCAGTCAGGATGCTAAACACTCTGCCTGCTCTGCCCCCCCTCCCATTTGAACTGCCTTAACACTAAAACTTTCTCACACATTACCACACAACACAAAGATTTTAACACTGGACTCTGTGTCATCAAACGGTTTATTCACTAAGCTCTCGGTCATGTGCTCATACAGTTTGCACTACTTCTCATACTTGCACTAATGTTTGTATTACATCACTGCCTATAATCATAATACTGTTTACATTCTCTGTTTACATTTATTAATACTGTTTACTTTTATTACTACTGCTTACATGTAACTACTACTGTTTACATTTACACTACTCTAATATCTACACCACTGCTGATACATATACAATGTGCTCTGAACGGTCTTATTTAGGGATGCCCAATGTGCCTTACTGCATATGCCACTTTTTGCCTCTATAACAACATCAACTACTACCTCATACATATACTGTGTACATTAACTCATACGCTGCTTTGCCACTTTGCAAATGTCAATGCTAGAAACCTTTAGTTTATTTTAGTTATACTTTTTATACTCTTTTTTTATACTAGTATGCAAAAACTCAGGACAGTATTATGTTCATTAAATGTTTAATGTTTTAGTTTTAGAGTTGGTGTAAATTTTCATACTCTTATTCCACTATGCAAAAAACTCAGGACAGTGTTAGTTTTACTATTTTATGCTTATGTCAATTATTATATGTTTCAGTGTTTCAATGTTTAGATGTTTACTGTTGCACCGAGGGACTGAGAGAAACGCAATTTCGGTCCTGTGTATGTCCTGTACAGTACATATTGCAGATCTGACAATAAAGTTGACTTTGACTTTGACTTTGACTTCAACAGTCCTGGAGAGGGACAACTGTGGTCAACTGAGAGGGGGACTGTTAATTGTTTTTTTTCTCTCTTTGCCTTTTTATTTGTACTTTTGACAGGTGAGGGTTGGTAGCCTAGTTTTCGTACTTTTATTTTTTTGGTTAGTGAGGGCCTTGTTGTTACAGGTAGATCATCACCTGGGGAAACACGACGGCCCAGTTTTGGGGTTGGGTTTGCCTGGGTGGTGTTTTCTTGTGTTTGGCCAGACTCACCTGTCCATCTTTCCTTTGTACTTTTCTTCTTTAATTTATTATTTTTTGTTAAGGGCACTGTTCCAGGAGAAGACGTTCCAGGCCTGGTGGTAGAAGCCAGAAAGGACCTCACCAGCTTCGACGCCCTTAGTTTTAGTTAAATAAAATTTATTTTAAAACTTCTTCTGTGTCCAGTGTCCATAAATATGTTTTGACTGTTTTCCGGTCGTAAAATACTATACCCCGACAGAAAGCGTGGTTCGAGACTGTGTCACGTTAATATGATCAAACCATATATCGAACCAGTTGATAACAACAACGTAAATTCAGTATGTGCTGTTAAAATATCTAAGTCTGTTGAAAGCAAACTGGAGCTATCCAGTGCTGAAAGTTCTGAAAGTGAAGAAAATGAGGAAGACTGTTTCCCTCGTGAAAAAATGGAAGGGAAGCTCCTTAACTCTCACTATTTAACAAACTTAGATGTGTTGTTTACTCATCTTGATGATGAAAAAAAAGAAGACTTAAAACAGTTAATCGTTTCGAATAACTATTTGTTTTCAGACATACCCTCTCAAACACAAGTGATTCAACATGACATTGACGTGGGTGACGTCCCGCCAATAAAACAGCACCCTTATATACTACTATATTTTCAGGGGCCTGTGTGCTGCTGTGGGGGTGAATGGTGCCTGGGGGAGGGGTTTAGGTGCCTTGCTTAGGGGCTCAGCATGGTCCATATGAGGGTGGAGGCAGGTATGGGTGCTTCACCTTTCCCACCCACATATTATGTTTTCAGTGCAGGGATTTTATCTGGCGACCTTCTTGCGTTCACAGGCTGGCTGACCTTCTCTAAACTTTATGCCACCATCTCCTTTATCTGCAACCACTAAACATCACAAACAAATCAAACTTTGCCAGTTTTGTTTTAAAATAGGTTTATTGAGAGGTTTTTAAATCTTAGAAAGTTTAGCCATTAATACTGCTATTGCACAATCAAAACCTGGAGTATCACAGTTCTCACCTTCAATTTTCTTTAGTTTTTCATATTAGCAGTGTTAAAATTTGTTTCTAGAAATGCTCCATTGAATAGTTCCGTATCATTGTGTAGGAAATATGCGTGGAAAAAAGATTAGCTATTATAAACCTTTCTCAAGATACTCGTTGTGGGACATCTCACAACTCAGGTTCCTATGAAAACTCATTAAAGACATGCTATTGCTGACAGGTTTCACACTTCATCCTGAAAAGAATGGAAGATGTGTCCCAACACTGCACTCAGATGTCTAGATGACTGCCATCCTTCATTCTGTTTTTGATCAGCTAACAGGATTTGTAATATTTTAGATACACTTGATTAAAGGTCAAAGGGTAGGCTCAGCAGAGCCCACATGAGGGAAATCAAGCAAAAGTGCACAGTTGAGGAACAGTCAACATCTGAGCTCAGAATTGTTACACATTTATCCATATTAAAGTGGCTTCCATCAGTAGGTTAGGATAGGAATATAAATGTTAAACATTTTGTATCATCATATGAAAATTATGTTTTCTCCCTGTCTCTTTTGCGCTCACTTGGACACATACACACTTGTCAGAAATTTGCATACCCATCCTGGGCATGAATGTCATTAACTTGGGGTTTTTAATAATTTTGATTTGAACTACTAAAACTGTTATACAAGTACAACTGATGATTTTTTTTTTAAACAAGAATTGAGGGCACATGTATGAAGTTTTAGTAGAATTTTTCTAATCCACATAGGGTCATAAATATTCATACAGCCTCAAATACA
>JBBPBX010001264.1:31636-45372 GCA_038048925.1 Garcialebias charrua
TAGTTTTTGGTTATGTTCTTTAGCAACACTGTAGTACATTTGGAGCCTGTCAAGTGTGTACCCCTCCTTTTGTAGAATAACTGCTGGAGGTAGGCCCCAGTTTTCCCACATTCTGGATTTAGATTTGTGGTGAAGAATTTGAAGACGATCGTACTTCTTCAATATTCCATACTTTTTGTACCACAGCATGATGATACAATACCATACTCAATTTTTACAACTTGTGTAAATCTGCATTTTTTTTCTTAAAAGATCTTCACCGAGTTCTTTAGACTTTCCAGTTGCTTTGACTATTAGTCAACATCACCATTGAGAAGATAAGAGATCTTAATCTTGTCAAGTAAAATTATTTTTAGAACCTTCAGCACAACTAAATTAAACATTTAGGTGAACATATATATGAGGAAAAATGTATAATTCTGACCCTTTGTGAATCAGAGAAAATTCACAAAGTCAAACAAATTCTAGCTTCTAACATTGTATCCTGTATAATCAAACCAATTTCAAACAAATCAGTATTGCTCAAAATTAATGTGACACCCATACCTATAGTGAATGGTTGAAAACCTCTGACAAAAGTTGGCTACTATGCGCTTCCTCACATTGCTGAATGATTTCCCATGCAGCATGCAAATATAAAGGTGTACAATATTAAAAATCTTTAGCTTAATCTCTATTATTATCACCTTCAATGTTATGTCCAGTTTTCGTTTTCAGTAAAGTAATTATACTGATAAGGAATTAGAGTAGCATTGTTTTTAGTACATTTTCATCTGTATTTTTTGCATGTGAAAGCATATTTTGTTTACTGTTTCTGCATGATGCTGGTTATATGACTTTCAGGGTAGTTGACTGTTTCCACTAGTAGTGGACGTTGGTATTCACAGGCAAGGAGAGACAAACCAGATTCAGTGCTGTGTAAATAATAAATACCAAATCCAAAAAGATTAAAAAAAAGTACAAATACAGGTTCCTGAACTCATCAGAACTCAAACAACATCAAACAGTGTTTGAGAGAAAAAGCATATAAGAGGGCAGAATAATTTCAGTTAATTTGGTAATAGTTAACTTTTTATTATGAATCTGTTGTGATAATATGCATTCCAAATACATATACTACACTTATGGGGAAAAAAAAATCTTATTCTAGTTTTGGGGCCAACTTTGATTGTATTTACTCAGTTCATGCCACTAAGTGACAATGTATGCCAGCAAACCACAAAAATATATACGTGCAACGGATGAAATGGTCCCTTCTGAAAATCAAAAAGCACGTTCATGAACCAGTTCCATGAAATGGCTGCAAAAACGATTCCATCTTTAAGCTGCCTCTGACTGTTTGGAACCCGTTAATGGAGCTGGTCGCAGTACTTTGTATGTATAGACATAAGATCTCAGGATTAGGCTGGTTTTAGCCCAAGCAAAAGGTGCATGGAATGGAACTTGTTTTGTTGTGGAGAGAAGTTAAATGCATCATTGTAGATGTAATTCTTGACAGAGT
This sequence comes from Garcialebias charrua, assembly GCA_038048925.1. Lineage (NCBI taxonomy): Eukaryota > Metazoa > Chordata > Actinopteri > Cyprinodontiformes > Rivulidae > Garcialebias > Garcialebias charrua. The sequence goes on from JBBPBX010001264.1 coordinate 33,138, forward strand.
TTATATAAATGTGAACATTTTTTAATTGTTTTAAGAGAAAGAAGCAGGACGCCTTGCACTGTACAGTATGTGATGGACTCATGCATATTCTTTGGGGCACAACAACATTAGTTTCAATCGAAGTGTGGTTGGAACAAGCATGATTTATGCATTACCCAGTCACATTCTAAAGCTTAGACAAAAAAAAAACTTAGATATTCCTCATTTTAAAAATGTGCAGAATTAAAACTCAGTCTTGCAATTCTCTTAAACAAATTCTTCAACTAAATACAAAAGTTGCTGTGCATCATACTTTCCTCTTTTACACAAACCAAATGTTGTCACTTCATCACAGTATTTAGTTACACAGATGGCTTAGCTTTTCACATTTCAAACATTATGGCTCTGTTACTACCTCGCTTGGTGCCTCAATAGGCGCAACAGCGTTTGCCATAAAACACCCATGCTTCTTTAGTCCATTTAAAAATTGCAACAAGATAACCAGAAGGTATCTCAGTCCAAGTTTTAGGTATTTTGTGACAGTGTTTCTTGTTTCTGTTAAAAAGAAACACAAAGATCTTCACACAATGAAATATGTATGACTAATCACTGTTGAGGTTTAGAGGAAGTTGCTCCTAATGACCACAGAAAGGATTTTGGGGCAAAAATGAGTTGGACAAAACTAGGAAACAAGAAGAAGATGGCTTCAGTAGGAGGAACTCAAATTTGGTTTGTACAACATTAAGGTTCCTAATGCAGTTCTCAAATTTTATTGGTGAAAATAACTTTTATCAAACATAATCCCCACACATATGAATGGACTCACTTTTCCTACTGTATGGATCTCTTTTTCTCTTACAGGTTTTCTCATTTCACATTTTTCCATGTCTGAAATTCAAATGCAAATGAGTCCAAAGACTCATGTTGGGGCTGCTGTTGTTATGCCTTATTGTTTTGCATTATTAGTGTTTAGCATATATCTTAGATCTTAGCATACCGTTTGGCATTTGTTAGTGTATATCTTGATACTTATTTACTAGGGGTGTAACGGTACGCTAAAATCACATTTCGGTTCGGTTCAATTACAAGGAGGGCTCGGTTCGGTTTATTTTCGGTTTATTTTCGGTACAAAAAAAAAAGACAAAATAAAGACTTACAAAATGTTTATTTTGAAAATATGCCAAAAATATGTTTGTATTGTATTGTAGTAATAAATAAAAGTGACCCATTTGGATGATATTTTAAATAAACAGCACTCTACAATAAATAAATTATATTAAAAATAATAAAAATCTTAATGAATACAATAACAGTCAGAACCAGAACAATAAGCAGCAACAGACTGTTTACAATCTTAACTAATAAAGTTTTTGTCCAGTAGCACCAGTGTGGCTGTATTTGTCCTCATTACTCACAACCTCTTCTTGGTGGGACTGGTCCTGGAACAGTTCCAGAGTTCAATTCAGTCATCACACACTTCTTAGCTGCAGCAGGTGATCTCTGGTGGATTTCCCTGAAGTGGAAGGAGAGCAGCTACCTCTGTAACTGGAAATACTGGAAATAAAACACAGAGGTAAAAAAATAAGTTAATAAGATTATAATTTTAAATAATAATAAATTATAAATAATAATTATAATAAAATAACAATACCTCTTGAACGGTTGAATATCTCACTCATCATCAGGGCAGGGTTTAAATCAGCTCCAGGACTTGTTGACCATCAGTTTTAGTTTTTTCATAAAGAGCTGAACTTTTTGACTTAAGTGTTGACGTGATGGATGTCTCATAGCAAGGATCAACTGTGCATTAAAAACTTTCAGACTTAGATTCAGAGCTTTAAAAACTCATACAGTTTGTGTTATTGATCTGGACCCATCTAAATTACCTGATGAAGTTGTTTAAATGCAGCTGTGTTGTTAGCGCACTTTGTAGAAGTTGTTTAAATGCAGCTGTGTGGTTAGCGTACTTTGTAACAGCTCGTTCACGTTCTGATGACGTAGTTTCCAGCGCGTTCACGTTAGACGTGTTGCTGCTGCAGATCCAGTCTTCATGAAAAAACGTCCACACACACAGCTTTGTGCGCTCGTCTTTTAACAAGAAAACCATAACGTTAACAAACAGGAAACCGCAGCGAGAAGCTAACGGCTAATGCTGCGCGTGCTGCGAGATAATAGCTCCGTGCTGAAACGCGCCCAGGAAATTTTGTTCCGCGGCGCACATATTAACATTCAATGAGTGAAAAAATAACCGTTTCGGTACAGCACGTTCGGTTCGGTCCACCTCCGTACCTTTTCGGTTCGGTACACCAACTACAACCGTTACATGCCTATTATTTACTGTTTCTTTTAATACTTCATATTTTGCTATTTTTGGGTGTAGCTGGGTCCCTGTGTACATAATTTTGTTCCACCTCATGTACCACATGTGGTGGAAACAACAATAAAGTTGACTTGAACTTGAATATCACAAGTCACTGTATTATTTGGGGTGCAACATTAGTTTGAGTAAGTGTGGCTGGAAAAGGCAGCCACAAGTCTCTAAAGCTTGGATAAAAACTGACATTATTTATTTACTTTCTTTTGCACATATCAAGTAGAGCATATCATTCATTTAGATGTCACCAATTCTGGTTTGATACATTTTCTCACTTTGGTTTAATAATAAAGTGCACCTTCACAGCATGACATGAGCTATGAATTTACAGCTACTGCTGCTCTAGTCTAGACATCAGAGAGAACTTTCAGAAAAATACTGAAACAGACATGCAGGAGGTCATTCAAACTACAGTATACATAAAGTAATGGTTATATAATAATAGTATTAGCAGTTCATCAATTGCTTTTAACAAAAAAGCATACAAATTAAAAAAGTTTGAGGTTTAAATAACAGAAACGGTGACGTCCTTCACAATAAAAAAACATTTATGAACCCAAGACAAAGTGAGGTACTAACAGCTACCGGTACATCCAAATACACTTCTTCTTTCAGCTTTTCCCTTATCAGGAGTTGACTAAGCAAATCAACCTCCTTCCTCTCACTTTGTCCACTGTCCTCTGTCTTCACTCCAACTTCCACCATGTCCTCTCTAACTACAGCCATCTTTGGCCTTCCTCTCTATTTTCCCTGGCAGCTGTATTTCTATCATCCTTCTATAAATATAGCTGTCCCTCCTCTTCACATGTCCAAACCTTCTCTGTCTCATTCAACCTGCACCGTCTCTTTGAAGATCTCATGCCTAATCTATGTCCTTGTCATTCCCAAGGAGAACCTTAACATCTTCATTTCTGCCACTTCAAGTTCTGACTCCTATGTTTTTGTCATTTCCACTGCCCCCCAAAAATACAACATAGCTGGTCTCACAACTGTCATGTAAACCTTTCTGTCCCCATTTTACTGAAAACGTTATCCATCCTTCCTGGACTCTCTTTTTCACGTCTTTACTACACCAAGTTTCCTTGAAAGTTGACCCTGAGTACTTGAAGTCCTGCACCTTTGAGACTATTGTTCCTTGTAGCCTCACTGTTCCACCAGCCTCCCTCTCATTCGCACACGAACTCTGTCTTGCTACGGCTGACTTTCATTCCTCTTCTTTCAAGTGCATACCTTGGGTGTGTTTGCCTTGTGCTCTTTTTGTGGATAATTGTTGTTTTGTTGTCTTACTTTCTCTTTTCTTTCTTTCTCTCTATCTAAAAAAATACATATTGGAGTGAGAGGATGGCTATAAGGTGAGAAGGGAGGCCATCTATAAATGGAAATAAATAATACATATTGGAGTGAGAGGATGGCTATAAGGTGAGAAGGGAGGCCATCTATAAATGGAAAAAAAAGTGCATACCTCCACCTCTCTAAGTTCTCTTCCACCTGTTCCCTGTCCTCACCACAGATCATGGAATCTGCAAACATCACAGTCCACGGGGATTCCTGCCTGACCTCAACTGTTAGTCAGTCCATCACCAAAGCAAACAAGAAGGGGCTCAGAGCCGATCCTTGATGCACTCCCACCTCCACCCTGAAGCTATCTGTCGATCCTACAACACATCTCACCACTGTCCTGCTGTCCTCATACATGTCCTGTACCAGTCTAAGATACTTCTCTCTCTCAAACAATATTTCCATATCCAAAAATACACCTCCTCTCTTAGGCACTCATATGCTTTTTCTAAATCCACGAGGACACGATGAAGTTCTTTCTGACCCTCTCTGTACTTCTCCATCAGCATCCTCAAAGCAAAGATGACATATGTGGTGCTTTTTCTTGGCAAGAAACCGTTCTGCTGCTCACAATCACCTCTCATCTGTTTTGCTTCCACAACTCTCTTCCAGATCTTCACCATGTGGCTAATCAACTTAATTCCCCTGTAGTTGCTAAAACTCTGAACATCACCCTTCTTTCTTAAAAATGGGCACCAGCACACTTCTTCTCCATCCCTCATGGATTTTCTTCACTCTTAAAAATGCCAATGAATGAATGATGAATGAATAACAGTCGTAAATCTCACTGCATTTCTCTTAAATATTTCCAAACCTCTACTGGTACGATATAATGTTCTGCTATATTCTATTATTTCATCCTCTTCAAAGATTTTTATACTCATTATTAAACATTCCCACTTCCTGGTCTGCTGTTTCTATGACCTTTACTCTTCTTTCCATTTCATTCTCTTCATTCATTAGATCCTCAGAGTACTTCTTCCATATTCCCTTCACATTCTCCTCAATTGTTACATCACAAACTCTATTTTACTAACCCTAACCTGCTGCACATCCTTCCCAGCCTGATCCCACAGTCTTGCCGATCTATACAAATCCTTTAACAATTTACAATATGCCTTCTGTTTTGCCTTTGCTGCCTCACTATATGCTCTGCGTTGCATCTACTCTCTTCAGTCATCTCACTCTCCCAATTCGTCTTAACTAATCTCATCCTCTGGACCACTTCCTGCACTTGACTATTCCACCAACAAGTTTGCATAGCTTCTTTACCTTTATGTAAAACACATGCACAGCATCCAAAATTAACAAACAAACAGGAACAAATAAATATTTTAGACCTAAAAGCTGCAGAAAAATTATTCAGAATTGTTCTTTAAATAGTAGTTCATCTAAAACTGAACTCTGGCAATGTCACACTTAAGTATTTATTTTGCTTTACAATTATACCATTTTGAAGTTTTAGACAAAGGAAAAGGGCAAACATGACATTACTGACAAAGTCCCGAGACTTCATAAAAACTTTGCTTAAAAAAAAAATTTGCTAAATATCTTAGATGTGTTGTTAAGCTGCCCCAGGATCTGTTTAAAGGACAGCTGTATTTCAACTAAGGGCTCTCAATTGTTTTTTACATTTCCCTTGTGTTAAACAAGAAAAATCTTATTTCTTAAGTTTTACATAATTACTTTCCAAGAACACCTCTGATTAGTAAAAGTACATTAGTCAATGTGCACAATGTACTTGGTCAGCAACAGCTGATAGGTAATACACAGAATCAAGTTTTTCCAGCAGTTTTTTTCTCAAGCCATCAAAATTTGTGTTCTTTCCATTTTCCTTGCTGGTTCCATGTTTACCTTGGGCACTGGATGCACAGCTTTTGCTTCCTTGGACCATTTTTGGTAGATCCTGGCTACAACAAACCAGGGACATTCAGCATGAGCCACAACTGTGAGGATAATGTATGTATACAGGTATAGCTTTCTAACAGTAACAAGTGTGTCTTTGGTAAATTAATTTAAATGCCCTCACTCGCTCATTTTTTCTTCTTCTAGCCCATCAAATTTCAACATAATATTGTCACAGTCTGAAAAAAAAAATACAGATTTAAAGATGGCGGTTACCTTGGTGCATCAGTTTCCTTTGTTCTCATAAATTTGTGTTTCTAACAGGACTAGAAGTACCGGTAGTTCTTTTAACTGGCCATGTGTAATCCTAAAGCAGTTCTATGGCAGTGTATTTTTTACCCTTTTTCTTCTGATATGAACTAATATTTTATCAATATAATGCAGACTCTGGGCTTTTTCATGTCTTGGAAAATCTAGATGTTAGAATGACAAGAATGTTTGTGCAACAAACTCAAAATGGTAGGTAAAGGACTCAAGTTAAAGGGATTGTGACATGATGTTGGAAATTTGCACATTTGTCACAACATATATATCTTATATCATTCAGCTCTGTTCGTTTATTCAAAATAAATTATAAATATATTAAAATTTTATTCAAAGTTATGGTAATTTTTTCTCTGGGACACACCCCTAGAAATCAGAGAATTTCCGCAAAACGTCATGTGACGTACACTTGGGCACTGGGCATAAGGCGGAGCCTTGCCCGTTTGTTTGTGTTTTAACTGCTTGCCATACAGATTCTTTTTCTGAAAGATTGCCTCTTTTTTTTGTGTAACTTGATAAAAATGCTGTCACGTTGTAGCGCATTTGGGTGTTCTAATATCAGCAGTGAACAAGTGAGCCTTCACAAATTCACAAAAGATGAGAAACTTTGCCTAGAATGGAAGTACAGAGAACGAGGGAACGATGGGTTCCTACTGAGAGTCATATGTCTGCAGTGACCATCTTACTGCCTATCTGTAATTTTTTTATTCATGGAGGGTTTATTAATGAGAGTTTTGGATGATTTACTGTCTTAAAAAGAAAGATCTCAGACGCGATCGGGACTCTGTTAGCTCAGCCCAAGAACAAAGAAGCTACGTCACAAAGCTATCCTCACTTAGCTACTGTGTATGAAATAAACCGTGTCTAAATCACTTTTCAATTGATCGAGTGTCCAATAACTGTATAGGATGAATAATAACCCTTCGATTGCTTTAATACATTCATGTACTAACAATAGGTTGTGTTTGTTCGACATGCTCCGCCATTATTATTTACATGCGCGTTGAGCAGCGGCTACCCACGGGTACGTCACATGACGTTTTGCGGAAGTGCGCAGATTTTTAGGGGTGTGTCCCAGAGAAAAAACTACCATAACTTGGAATGAAATTTTAATATATACTTATAATTTATTTTGCAAAAACGAACAGAGCTGAATGATACAAGATATATATGTTGTGACAAATATGCAAATTTCCAACATCATGTCACAATCCCTTTAACATTTAATACTAATCAATGCCAACTTCCTTTTTCTGCTTTCACCACTGCCTTTTAACAATGTTGGTTTTTGTTTTTCATTACTTTAACCAACAGTTTAAAGGGTTTGTGTTTTACATACCAAAATTGCTGTCTGCCTTTTTCAAACAAGACTTTCACATCTTTTGAGGGACAAACCAAACAGTAGAACGCACTGACCCTGTATTATATGTAAAAGCAAATCTGTCAGCATCTGTGGAGTGCAATACAAATTTAGGGACACATGCAGATATTGACAGCATCAAACATGAACACATTTGGGGAAAATAAATAACAACAACAGTCTCTATTTCTTCTAGCCTGTGCTTGCACATTGTGCTATACATAGAATAATAGTGCATTCAGCCGGTCACTGTAAACTGGCAAACTTTTATATATTTTCATGTCACATGGCAAGCGTGTGTACAAAATAAAAGCATTAGGCTGCATGCTTAGAGTGTAAATGTAAGGATGGATTAAATCTGAGGTAGTAAATACAACAATGAAAAACTAGATTCCTGGAACATTGTTTCTTCTGGATGTTAAAAATCCCAGCTGACATTCTCACTTCAACAAGACTGATGATTGACCAACTTTTCAGTTTTCCTGTGAGACCACTAATACAGTAGCTTAAGAAACTAAATCCTGAAAGCAATGAGCACTGAGTTCTGCTGGTGGCTAGTTGATGAACAGTATTTGTAAGGGAGTCTGCAACATATCTCAAAGCATTTGTATGATTCCTCCATTTCTACAAAAATCAGAGGCTCACAGTCTTGTTGCTTGACTTTTATGCACTCACACAAAAATAGTGACAATTTTATTTTTTGCTAAATTATCACAAATTTATGTAGGCACCATGAACACTTTGTGATGTTGTCCCAGGCAACTCCAGGCAATTCTATGTGGTATTTGGACACCATGCATTCATCCATCCATTATATTTACCTTCTTCTTCATTTAACGAGTCACGGGGGTTATCAGTGCCCATGTCCAGCAATCACTGTACTAGAGGCAGGGACACACCGGACAGGTCTCCAGTCCATCACAGGGACACATAGAGAGAGACAAACGAGACAAACAACCATTCACTCTCTTACCAAGGGACAATTTAGAGTTACAGTAGTACTGTAACTCTAAATTGGGTATCCGCGGCGTTGTAAAAGGTATTAAAAGGTAGTAAATGAAATTAACACAAATTAAGGCCATTAAAAAGTATTAAAAAGTAATAAAAGTCATCTGACGAGGTATAATTTCTTTTTAAACCTACACAACTACATTTTTCTTGTTCTGTCGTCTGAAAAAATGTTTGTGAATTTATTTATCTTTTCTAATTTTATGTTCCGAGTAGGACCTTAGCTAAAAACAATGACGTCATATCGTCGGTCAGTGTGCGCTCGCACCTACAGCTGGGCGAGGCGAGGCTTTTTGTCATGTCTGTAAAAAGAAACAGGAAAGAGGAGCGCGGCTTGATCCTCCGACATTGAAGAAAAGAACCTAAACAATTATTTGTTTGCTTTAAATTATAAGGTGTGTCTCAGTCTAACGTTTTCTTAATAAATGCACGGTTAAATCAGCTTTATTTAAAAAAAAAGTTTTGTTGGCTGTGTCCTCCGTGAACGCACAGCGGTGAGAAACAGGAATGCGGAGCCTTGCTCGTTTTGTCGACATTTAACAAGAAAAGTACCTAAACAATTATTTTTTAGCTCGAAATTATAGCAAAGGTGTGTCTCAGTCTATCATTTTCGTAATAAATGCACTTTAATGGTCAAATTAGCTGCATTTCTACCGGGGCGATGCAGCTGGCTGCTGGATTAAAGTTTCCAAGCAGAGAGCAGAGAGGTGGGGAGAGTATGGCAGGCCGATTGAGTCATTAATAGCTAGCGACGATTCTCAGTCATCCAGGACATGGTGGATTCTAAAAAGTGCAAGAAAAAAACAAAAAAGTATAGTATAATAGTATAATAAATAGTATAATAAATAAAGTCCAGTTGTTTTTGTCTTGAACTTTTTTAAATTAGTCATTATAGGCACGTTTTCCTATTACATGATACAACAGCCAACAGCATGCCATACAACTATTACTACTCTGGGGCCATCAAGTACAGTACTATATTGCTGAGGGGGTTTCAGTCAGAATGAATGTAAACGGTCATATCTCAGCTAAAAATATTTTATAAAAATGGGGGGAAATCCATAAATATGTCACTTTGGCCTATAAGTTGCAAGGCATGTAAATTATGCAAAAAACTGCGACTTACAGGATGAAAAATGAAGTAGTTATTATTTTTCGCCCTCTCTTTTTGAATTGTGCATGTTTTCAGTGTTGAATTATTTTAACTAAACTGTTCTGTTTTCAAGTTTACGATTTTTCATTTGTCATTAGAGATATGTTATGTGTGGGAACAATTAAACTTATTGTCTTGGGTTAGATTTAAATAACAAGTACATGTAGGTCAGTGCTTTTATTTAGGCAAGAAGCAAATTGATGTATCCAGTAATTATTATAAAACTACATTTATTACCAAAGTTTAGGAAGAAAATTACAGTAATCTATCACTTTACAATTACTGTAGTTGCTCTGAACTGAAGTACAAGAGGTTGCCGCTACGGTTGCAGCTCAGTGTCGTGATGGTATTAAAAATATTGTGATGGTATTAAAAAGGTATTAAAAAGGTATTAAATTTAACTTAAGAATTTCTGTATATACCCTGAGTACCAATCAGTCTAACATGCATGTTTTTGGTCTGTGGGAGGAAACTACCTGTAGAGTACCTGGAGAAAACCCACACATGCATGGAGAGAACATGCACACTCCACCCAGAATGATCCTTGGCTGACCTTCTCACTGAGGAGTAGCAGCTCTACCAACTGTGCCACCATGCCACCGGTATAAAACCAATGCTAAAAATAAACAATTTAAAAAATGGTTCAATTCTGCCTGTCTTCTTTTTCAAAATATTCTTGTAGATCAAATCATAAACATGAGGGTCACCTGGGTACAAAGTGAGCTGAGATAGGCAATAAAATAATGTGCACATCCTATAATACAATTTTGTAATTTATGCACATGAAAAATAAACTGATTTAAAAAAATTGTCCACATTAAACTTGAACATGTGTCACTTGGTCATAACATTTAAAATGTAGTGAACACACAACTGAAAATGTGTATGTTTTCTTGCAATATTCTTACAGTTCTGAGTCACCAACTAGTTTCCAGCAGCTGCAGCCCAGTGAGACACTACCTTCAGTTTTCCTGTTGATTATTGACGTTTGTTTTGATGCAATGCTCTCGAAAACTCAGAAAATGAGAGCAGAATCCTTTACCACTCTAACCAAGTGTGCTTTATGAGGCCATTTTCATTATAGGGCAGCAAAAATGTTCATCCAAACTTGTAACCATCTAATTTACACTACTGAGGAGCTGACCAGCCAATACAGTATGTGCTTAGAGTGCAGAGTACAAAGAATGGTGCTTAGACTTTCAGCAGATTAACATTAAGATAAGGTACCATTCACAAAACAGGACAGTGGATTTCATGTTAGACCAGCTAACACTGCAATTTACCAATCAGTCTGCGAGTTTATTGGAAGCGCCATGGACATAAAGAATAAGAATATTCACTGTATCAAAGTTTTCACTGCAATACACAAATGGCTACTTTCTATTCATCGTTTTATTTACTTTTGTTTTGCTTATTTTCTTTATCCACTCAATAATGAGTGATTTAAAGGGATGTGTGTACAAGTCAGTGGTCTTCAGGTGTGAAAAAGCGTCATCTTTAATGAGTGGAAATGAAGAGACGTGGCTGATTTTGGTGGATTGAGTTCATTTAGAGAGGTAGAGAGAGCTTATCTCTGATGGGCTTTTGATTTTGGTAAAGGTTTACTGCTGTGGATGTCAGAAGAAGGAGCTCAAGGACAGAGAAAAAAAGGAAAAGCTTTCAATCAGTTTCTTGACCCATGACATGGCTTCATTCTCCGTAAGCAGGTTAAAGGTGAATGTTGCCTTAAGCAATACAGTTTTTAGGAACATCTGGTGCCCTCCTGATCTCCAAAGTTGTGTCTGGAGTCAGATAAACAGCAGTAACTGTATGAGAAAACATCTCTCTTGCTTGTTGTTATGCCAGTCCTTATTCTCTTCATATCTACCTTATTTCCCCCCTGAGTCAGAGCTTTGTCCCTGTGATGTACGTGAATCCAGGATTGTTTGTGCTTCTTGAACTGACAACCTCCTTGGAATCTCACCATCCACAGGTGAGACATCTGTTCCACACTCTGGCCCAACCTTAGAATCAGTACATACCCTTGATTCAAAATCTAATTCTCCTACTACATTTGAATCAACTTCTGTCCCTTTTACTAATTCTGAACCTGAACCTACAGTCCCCTTAGATATAATGCCAGCCACATTGCAAAGTTTCAAGTCCAGGTCCAGATGCTGCTCCAGGGTGCCCAGTCCAGGGAACGCAGGCTGATCCTGGCTGGAAGTGCTCAGAGAGGACTCCTGCGGCTGAATGGAATCAGGTGATTTGGCTGAGAACTCTAATTCTTGAGAGTCCAAGTACAAGATCTGTGGAAACAACAGTTATGAAGTTAGTTGGAACAGCGTATACTCTCTCATAATGGGTAAAAACATCTGTTAAAGGTACCTTTTAGCAATCTTTCAATTTGTGCCTGCATGTTGTTACATGCAGGCACATGTAACAACAGGGGGCTCTAATGTTAAAAATAAACCAATTTAAAAAAAGCTCAGTTGAAATTTAACATTTGGAAGACTAGTAGGGGATGAAATCAGCAACACATTTATTTTTGTCTGATTTTATTTTTTAAATCATATACTGTATATATTTTTTTCATTTCGGTGCACTCCTGGCTCTTGGGACATGTAATGTAACCTTTCTGGCCAGGAAGGAGCCTGAACTTTTACATGAGTTTGAGAGGTACCGACTAGATATATTTGAGCTCACCTCAACACACAGCACGGGCTCCAGAACTGATCTCCTTGAGAGGGGCTGGACTTTATTCCACTCTGGAGTTGCCCATGTTGAGAGGCACCAAGCTGGTGTTGGTCTATTTTTAGACCCCTGACTTGGTGCCAGTGTGTTGGAGTTTTCCCCTGTAGATGAGAAGTGGCTT
>JBBPBX010001264.1:77337-92578 GCA_038048925.1 Garcialebias charrua
ATATATATATATATATATATATATATATATATATTATATATATATATATATATATATATATATATATATATATATATATATATATATATATATATATATATATATATATATATATATATATATATATATATATATATATATATATATATATATATATATATATATATATATATATATATATATATATATATATATATATATATATATATATATATATATATATATATATATATATATATATATATATATATATATATATGCATGCAGCATTTCACTGTTTACATGAACACACACAAAGAAACTCCCACTCGTCACTGCTAAAGCTCTTCATTGCTGTGGATCCATCTCATGTGAGTGAGTTCGTTTATAACTGAAACAATATTGACAGCAGGATGAATACCTGGCAATCAAACCTGATCACCCGCCTGTTTAACTTCACCTAACCTGCAGCTTCCATCTGATTGCTGGGGACCCAGCTGAGCAGCTGTCAATCACTGTTGTTTTTAATCAACTTGTAGCATTTAAACATTTTGTCGTAAGGCAGGAGCTTCTCCACCTCAGCTCATGAACACACGGTGGCAGCACCGATGTCGGTCCTTTTCAAGGTTGGCTTCACTTCCAGGTAAATAGTATCTTACTTAGAAGAAAGAAAAAAAAGAGAGCAAAGCTGGCCCACATTCCTACAGCAGTTCTAGGGAATGAATGAGAGAAAATAAACCTTGTCATTTTTCAGAAGTGTGTTTTCAAGAAAACATAGAAGGGGTTGACTCATGATTTGTTTATTCCAGGCATGTGTACACTGACTTATCAACTCCTTGAATCAGTTCTCTGGTTGATACGGCTTTATTTCTTATTTATTTTGTTTTAGTCCCCTTTAACTGACTTTCTTTGTTGAGCTCTTTAACCGTTTGCTCGTTCTGCAGGTTTCTCAAATGTTCAAATATGACTGGCCTTTTCTGTTTGTTTATTCTTCTCTTATCAATGCACAAACGACAGCAGAATCTTAAATCCCAACCATGCACACGTTTCAGAATGTGTGCAGCTGCAAAACTTCCTGAGCCTAGCATGATAAGGAAAAACTAAGAAAATATGGGTAAGGTGCAGCATCGCTGTACAACACAGCTGTAGAAGATCAAATTTGACGATTAAGATGATTTACTTTACAGGTTTTTTTTTTCAATTATTTTATATGTACCATATTTTCCGGAGTATAAGTCGCATCAGTCAAAAAAAGCATCATGAAGAGAAAAAATATATATATACAAGTTGCTTTGACATATAAGTCACATTTATTATGAGTCACCGCTGACCTAGCATGTTTCTTGGGCATTTATTTAATGGTCAAAAGAGCATCACGTTGCAGCTGGTCTCAGACGATCTTGGAGGTGAAGGTGCTGGATGTGGTTACATGTGGTCTGTGGTTGTGAGGCCGGTTGGATGTACTGCCAAATTCTGTGGAGCGCCTTTGGAGACAGCTTATGGCAGAAAAATGAACATTCAAGTCACAGGGCAACAGCTCTGGTGGACATTCCTACAACCAGCATGCCAGTTGTACACTCCCTCAAAACCTGCAACACCTGTGTCATTGAGCTGCGTGACGAAACTGCACATTTTAGAGTGGCCTTTTATTGTGGTCAGCCTAAGGCACACCTGTGCAATAATCATGCTGTCTAATCAGCATCTTGATGTGCCACACCTGCGAGGTGGATGGATTATCTCTGTGCTCACTAACAAAGATTTACACAAATGTGTGAGGAATATTTGAGAGAAAAATGTATTTTGTGTGTTGAAAAAGAATTTTGAGTTCAGCTCATGAAAATGGATAAACAAAAGTGTTGCATTTATACTTTTGTTTGGTTTGGTAAAAAGCTCTAGAACAAATTCAGGGGCCACTGCTATGTTTGGCATAACAAGGCTTTCAATTGCAAAGCTTCAAAACGTTAGCTGTTTTGGTCTGAAATTGGCATCTCTGCGTGTATGACAGTCATTTACCGTACTTTACGGCCTATAAGTCACAGATTTTTAAAACTAATTTTCATGTCCTGCGACTTATGGGGTGAAGCAACATATTTATGGATTTTTCCCATATTTTTAGACCAATTTTTGGCTGAAATATGACTGTTTCCATTCATTCTGACAAAAAAAAATGGAGCAGTACCACTTTCGGCCGCTAGGGTCCACCGACCATTCCCAGCTCATGTGTCCGACAGAAGCCTCCTCTGCTCGGACTCACTCTGCCGCAGCACGGCCTCCTGCTCTCTGGAGGTCTGAACTACTGTTACCTTGTCAGCAAAATAGCTCATGAACCACAAGACAGATTTTGATGAAACTTACAGAAAGTGATCACTGGATGGACATTTACAACATATTCACTTTAGGAGATGTTTGAGCGAAAATTCAATTTATTTATAATTTATTTTCGCAGCGCGCGGCCGTTTGGAAGACCGTCAAAGCGAAAGAATTTAAATCCAGATGATTTGACCATTACATGAATTTATTAAGGAACGGTTAAGCTCAGAAACACTTTTGCTATAATGTCAGCTAACATATATATATTTTTAAGTGTTTATCTTCCTAAATTTTAAAGAAATGCATCGGTCTCACCCGTGCGGGTGCACGTAGCAAAACTACTTTTTAAATCCAGCTGATTTGACAATTACGTGCATTTATTAAGGAAAGGTTAAGCTAAAACACATATTTGCTATAATTTTCAGCAAACAAATAATTGTTTTTACTGTGTTAATCTTGTTAAATTCCTTCCGTGCACGCTCCTGTGGCTGCCATTTGCAGCAGGGCAAAACACCGGCCCACAATTCCGGGTTGTTAGCGGTGCCGCGTAACATACGCGAGGCGTCAGCGGTGATGTATAATAGATGCGACGTATACGGAGGTGCAACACGTTTATGGAGTTTTCCAATTTATTGGACATATTGGACTAATGCGACTTATAGGGCGGAGCGACTTAAAGGCCGGAAAATACGGTAATTCCAACGTCTGTTGAACACGAGCGCTCCTAATGCTATTTACTGAAGTACTGATTAGGTGATCACCTGAACTATGTCTTATTTAACTAGGAAACATGTAAAAACAAGAATTGTAGAAATTACTGTATTAACCTCTTGCAGAACGACCTGATGGATGGTAAAAACACAGTAATAGTGACTAAAAAAAAATATTGGAATTAAAACAACATACTATTGACTATGCCTAAAGAGTTAAAAAGAAAACTTTTGAGTGAGGAAACCTGTTGTTTTGCCTTGATTGGTAGAGGAATACAGTAAGTGTTGAGTTTTCATGGTGTCCAGATGTAGATGAAGGATCATTAGATCTAGATCATGTCCAATGTTTAGATCTGAAACCAGCTAAAAGCCTCTACAATGTGATCAAGAGGAAGATGAACAGCAACAAGCCATCTAACCTGAGCTTATTCAGCCCACCCGACAGCAGTGGGACAGATGTGTGGAGTGCATCGAAGCTGTGAAATAAATTCAAGGTTTCTGCTCCATACATTTATTTCTTGTCTCTTTAGTTAAACTTTAATAATGTGATGCCCAAGACTAAATGTCTCCTTTGCTTTAAATTCTTAAAACGCTGCACTTTCCCCCTGTAATTCTGCCCATTTGTCATGTTCTAAATATAAATGCCATAAATTACAATATTTATTTGAAATTTGGGTGAAACGTTGTAGATTGTAGGAAAAAAATGTTATTGCCTCAAACGCAACAAAAAAAATTTAAGGTCAGAGAAAATCCGAAAATGAATAAATAAAATAAAAGTGTTTTCTTAATTTGTCCCGGATCTTTATGTAGAAACTAGTGAAATAATTTCACCTGAATAAAGACCTAATACTAGCGATTAGAACTATCCTGTACCTTACCATCATAATTCATCTCAATGTTACTCACTACCTTTGCAATAACCTGTCACACAACCTGTGTAGTTTATGTGCATTATATATCGTGCACATTTAAACTAATATTACTACATGTGAAATACTAATTAATCATACTTGCAGTTATATTCTAGCATGTTGTTTATTGGATCTTGTGAAAATTTATTCATATATATATATATTTTTTTCCCACTTTTAGCACTTTATTTTGTACTTTTACTGCATGCTTTAGTACAGGGGTCTGCAACCTGCGGCTCTGGAGCCACAAGTGGCTCTTTGGTCCATCTACAGCGGCTCTTTCAAGCTTTGACCAAAACAAACGTAAAACTGAATTTCATTGTTTGTTATACTAAAATAAAAAAGGTAATTTTAACAGTCATTCTTTTTGCAAATATGTGAATAGTAGAACAATACAAAAAGAAAAGCACGTTATGTTTTATCTCTTCAAAGTAGATACCGGTACTTAATTGTTCCACAACCAAAAAAAAAAAGTTCATTGTTTAAATCTATAAAAGCTAAGTCTGGTCCTCTGGACATTCAAAAACGTTCATTGTTTAAAATTTTACAAATGTGTTCAAATCTATATTTGTCTCTTTTTTCTTTACAGCAATCCAGTGTTTTCTTTTATCTTAAAATGTACAAATACATGTTAAAAAGACATTTGTTATTTTTAGTTTTATAAAGTCACCCCTACTGGCCAGAAAACCCCGCTCCAACAAATTTAAAGTGGTCCACGGGCCACCAGTTGATAACCACAGTTGTACCAGATTGTTGTGGCTCCAGACAAACTAATTTAATGAACAAGGGAACAAAAATAGCTATTTTGTTCATAAAGGTTGCAGATCCCTGCTTTAGTATGTTTTTATTTTATTTAGCAAGTCGAAACAGTTCTTCTCATCCTGAACATGTCATTGAACTACAGGTAGTCCCCGAATTACGAGTGCTCTGATCTACGAGGTTCCAGACTTACGAGCTGGCGAATTTTTGGAAAAAACGCAAAAAATACTGAGTTTTCATGTGTTTTTTCACCACAGTTAGTTAGCTAAACATATGGACACACGTTTCCGATCATTTTTATGCACTCATAAGCAGTTTTTTGATGAAAAACGAGTGTTTGTAGTCGCGCTAGCGAAACCGTTCCAATTTACGAGCGAAATTCCGGACTTACGAGAGACATGGCAACCGTTCCAAATTACGAGATTTCCGGTTTACGAGCGCCTCGTTGTAACGGATCTCGCTCGTAAATCGGGGACTACCTGTACTGACCTTTTGTTAACCTTCAAATAAACAATAACTTAACCTAACCTAACTACTGTACAGTATTTTCTGAACTATAGGTCGCACCTTTATATAAGTTGCTTTGTCCAATTGTTGTCAATAAATTGGAAAAATCCATAAACAGGTCGCACCTTCAGTTAAGTCGCATCTATTATGCGTCACCGCTACGCGACGCGTCAGCGCGTCATTTGCCCTGCTGAAAATGACAACCACAGAAGCATGCACGGAAGGACTTTTCACAAGATTAAGACGGTAAAAAGAAAAACAATTATTTGTCTGCTGAAAATTGTAGCAAACATGTGTCTTAGCTTAAACGTTCCTTAATAAATTCACGTAATGGTCAAATCTGCTATTTAAATTTTTTCGCTTTGAAAAGGTACAAGGAAAAACAACGAAGCTAACCGCGACACATTTACGTCTATAAAACATCAAATTTTATCTCAAACATCTCATAAAGCTAATCAGTTGTAAATATCCATCTAGTGATTACGTTCTGTAAGTTTGATCAAAATCTGTCCTGTGGTTCTTGACCTATTTTGCTAACAAACACTGAGCTAACAGCGAAGTAGCTAGTTCATACCTCCAGAGCAGGAGGCCGGGCTGCGACAGAGTGAATCCGACCAGAGGAGGCTCTCGTCGGACACATGAGGTGGGAACGGTTGGTGTACCCTAGCGGACAAAGGTGGTACTGCACCCCTAGCGGCCGAAAGTGGTACTGCACCATTTTTGCCAAAATGGAAAAACGGTCATATCTGAGCCAAAATTTGGTCTAAAAATATGGGAAAAATCCATAAACAAGTCTCACCTCTCTATAAGTAGCAGGGCATGCAAATTAGGCAAAAAGGTGCAACTTATACGTCTGGAAAATACGGTAGTCATAACAGCTGAAACAGTAACATTTAAAATGTGTACCGGTAATTAATTTCCTGACATTAGGTACAGTGGACATTTTAATATCACTCAAATCACACAAAACAACACCTGAGCGACAGTGTCTTAACGTTTTAGTCACGACATCCAAGTTTTTAATCATATGGACATATAACAACACATATACTGTAGTGTGTGATCATGTATGACCAAATAAAACCTGTTACTTCTTATTGTGGAGCAGATCGTGGCTTTGTTTTCATTCAAAGGTTCACTCTCAAACTGAAGTGAGACTTGTTAAGACAGATTGTTTCTAAAATGTGTCAAGGAGATCCATGCACGGCAAGTGAGGACGGATACCGCTCCGCCCGGCTGAAGTCACTCCGACGTGCTCAGGCGAACGTTGTGATTGGACGGTTTGAACACACACAGGGAGCCTGATTGGTCCCTTTGTTTTTTAAAACTATTTACAATGAAATCTCAGTGTAACACTTTGGACAAAAAAAAAATGCAACAAACCAGTCAAAATTAGGAAAATATTTCAATGACTTTTTACAAGGCTGTTAAAAGATGACTTTCAGCTGGTAGATCTCATCATGTATACACAATTTTAAACAAGGCAAAATAAATCTGTAAACATTAAAAGCATTTCTGTAAGTAATCATTCATAACAAGAAATTGAACCCCACATATATCATCCAAAAAAAAAAAAAAGTTGCAGTTTAGTACAATATTACTAATATTTACAATCAGGGCAGTTTTTCTTGTGGTGTTTAAAAATATATGAACACGTTTCATTTAGGACAATATAACAACATATCTACATGTAGTTATTAATACATTCTGTGCTTTGTATCATCCCAAACTAAAGACTTCAACATATTTTAAACTTTTCAAGGTTCAGCTTGAGTTTTGGGTGGAAACACTCAAACCAAAAAATTAAAAATAAAACTCTGGATGTGCGATCTGCTGACAAGCTATATGATCTTCAGCTCCAGTCATCATAATATTCTTAACTAAACAAATAAATACTTTTTTTTATACTGGAGATCAGTGCACGTTGAAGTCTGAGATCACACATATTGATTAAAAAAATAAAAAAATAATTTGAGGTTGATGGCAGAATACTGTACTCAACAGGCCCAAAATAATACAAGTGTTCATTTTCACATATTATATTCTAATGAACCCCCAAGTTTTATAATTTAGTCTAAAACAAACTAATTGTGATTAAAATAAAGATGAATAGCTTTGATGTGAAGCTCATCGTTTTCCCTCCAAAACCTCAAAAGTATGTCACTGCAGACAAATGCCTTCCTGCTGAGCCTGAGCACCGTGGCCCTGCAGGCTCAGTCTTGCTTCTGCCATACCGAACCGTTCCCGCCTCCTCAGTTTCCAGGAGAGAAATATATTTTTTTTTAAATGGGAAGGATCCTCTATCAAATGGCTAAAGCACAGATCAGGAAAAAAAAAAACCAGGAGGCCAGCAAAGGTCAAAACAGGACACTTTGCAATGGTTCCCAATCATGATCCTTGAGGAACACCATCCTGCATGTCTCAGTTGTTTCCCTGCTTTGACGCAACTGATTTAAAGCAGTGGGTGATTAACAGGCTCCTGCAGAACATGAAGAAGTAAATCACTGAATATGGTGTGATGGAGCAAGAAAACAACTAAAACATGCAGGATGGTGTTCCTCAAGGACCCGAGTTGGGAACCACTGATTTAGAGAAAAATATGTGTCTAAATTCTAAGTTATCATGGGTACAAATATTAAAGACTTGTACAAGAGAGCATGTGGCAAGAAGTGACCAACAAGTGATTGCTCACCTGTTTATTTCCCATTATGGGGCACAACTGCTTCATTAAAACAATTCATAAAGCAGCAGTTTCCATTAGTGGAACAAATGAACTGGTGGCAGGGTGGATATCCTATAGCAGGTCTTGCATGATGGGCTGCAGTGATTGGACCTTGTTGAAAAAAGTTTTTCTAAAGGAAAATAAACTGGATTTCTGACTTTGGGTAACCATACAGTACTGCAGTCTTAGTAAACTGGTTAGTCCACTAAAGGAGTGTACTGCTTGGTGGGGGAAACAGTTTAATTGGGATTCCTCAGACTGATGAAGCCCTCTGGATAGAGGACGAAACAAATTTCCACAAAAAGAAAAAGAAACTGTCCAGATGACTTGACTGAGCCTTATTGGATGCAGTCCTCGTGCTTCAGCCAGTGTCTTAAAAGGCACCTAAATGTAACATTATATATATTTGAACAATTGCTTCCATGTTAATTTCTGGTCTTTTTTAAGTTGTATTTTATGTAATTTTACCCCGGACATCTTTGGCTATATGCCATAAATACCAAAGACTATATTAGCTCATTTTAAACATGTTTTGTCTAAGGGGACCTGTCCTAAAAAGTGTCTGAAAATCACCTACAGTATACAGTTATTTTAATTGAAGAAATTTGGCATTCTTTTGTAGAGAAAAAAAAAAGAGGCTTGGGTAATTAAAAAGGGGAGTTATATCAATATATTTTCATAGTGGCTTCAACGTAAAACAAAATAAGCTAAAAAAAAAAGTATGTTTCTGGCAGTGTGGACTCAGGAGGTACGCCAGTAACCGTCTTTCAACATGGTGAGCACCAAACAGTGAGGTATCATGGATCCAAGCAACTCCCAACAAAGCTCTTGAGCTTCAAAGTTAACTAAAATCTTCTGCCGCTTTTGAAGTCGTTCTTATCAGGAAAACTCCACCCTCCTGGCACCAGCAGCCGAAGATGAAGAAAACGCTCAACTACTATTTTAGATGCTATTTTAAACCAGAATACCTGATTTTCTACTTGTGTGGGCACTATGGTTGTGATCACTCATGCACGTATGAGATCACAGTTGATTGATGTTACTTTGTGTGTTTTTCCTCAGGTTTCTAGCAGGATAAAGACAAATCATTCATCACTCTCATCACTCCATCAACTTTAAAAAAGGTCTCAATAGCACAAGTTCTCTGCGTTCTGGGTTTCTCCAGGAAAGACCAAACTGAAGCCATAATGTTCATCAACAGCAAGTGGAAGTAACGGGTCAAAGGAGGAAGCAACCCAGTGGTAAAAGAGGACAAATAAATTCTAAATAGTTGTGTTAAAATAACAGCTCACAGTCCAAACCCTGACAATCCATTGCTTTGGTTGATTCAGATTTCCAGCGTCCTTGTCAGCCAGACAGAAAGAGGCAAATAGGTTGCGATGGAATATCCGGTCGAACGAGTCTTTCACAGGAAACCAGACGGATCCACCCATGTGCCTCTTCGGGCTGCACAAGTAGATCACAGGGAACAAAATGGTGGGATGTTCGGGTCTGGAGAGAAACAAAGTGAGGAGAGGATATAATCAGAACAGAGCGCAGAATAATTTCTCGTCATTTCAGACGTAGATCCTAACGTTGACTTCACGGACAATCACTCTGGAACGTTGTGCGGAGATTAAGTTGCAGACTGACTGAAACTGGACACTCCTACACACAATATGCATTTCCCCAATGAAGATGACAACGCAGCTTCACAGAGCACAACAGAATGAACTCCATTCAGCTGAAACTGTTTGATAAGTCCATAAAAATAACATTTAGAGGAAGTTACGGTCATGAGTCATGACAAATGGTCTAATTCACGCAAAGTTTGAGGGCGCGGCTAACAACAGTGGAGCTAACTGTATAACTATGCTTTAAAGATAAATTATGCATGGGTTGAGCAATGGTTTAGGACATAATGTCATGATCCACATTCATATGTGGGCAGCATACAGCCTGGGGGCCAAAAGTGGCCCTTGGATAATCTCCATCCGGCCCTCAAATCTCTTAACTGTAAAGAAAACAACTTTTTTTTTAAAGTCGATGAAAACCTTTATGAATGAAACTCAGGGAAGTTTAAATTATTGTACTTTGTATTTTTTGGCCTATAAATCACGTTTATTTTTGTGCATATTTTGCATACTCTGCGACTTATACGCCGAAGCGACTTATTTATGGATTATTTTTCTCTCCATAAATCAGTTTTCGGCTGAGATATAACCGTTTTCATTCATTCTGGTTGAAAATATTGAACACTAACATTTTCAGCCGCTAGATAGCACTCGAGTGGTATGGCATGCTGATGTGTCATGTAATAAGTAAAAGTGGCTATTAATGACACAATCGGCTTGCCATACCAAGCCACCTTCGTCCAGCTCGCCTGGAGCAACCATCAAATCAGCTTCATTTTGCTGCGCCGCCCTGGCAAAAAGCAGCTAATTTAACCATTAAAGTGCGTTTATTAAGTAAAAGTTCAACTGAGACACACTTTTAGTATAATGTCGAGCAGACAAATATTTGGTTTTAGGTGGTTAGCAAAGAAATGCACAGCAAGCCCTCCCCTGCATGCTTCCGCAGCCGCAAATCGGCTTTTGAAATGCAGCTGATTTGACCGTCAAAGTGCATTTATTAAGGAAAAGTTCAACTGAGACAAACCTTTGCTATAATTTAGAGCAAACAAATAATTGTTTTTAAGTGTTAGTCTTGTTAAATTCTTGTTAAAGTCCTCCCGTGCATGATCCTGCGTTTGCCGTTTGGCAGCCAATTGATTTTTGGCACAACACCGGCCCACATTTCCGGGTTGTCAGCGTTGACGGATAACAAATGCAACCCATCAGCGGTAATGCATAATAGATGCGACCTACATGGCGAAGCAATATATTTATGGATTTTTCCACTTTATTAGATATATTTGGACTGATGCAACTTATAGGGCGGAGCGACGTGTATGGTGGAAAATATGATAATGTATGTTGTCTTGTCTCATGTCTGTTTGTTTATGTTTGTCTCAGATGGGCTGTACTGAAATGTAATTTTGTTGTGCTTCGATGCAATGACGATAAAGCTGATTCTGATTAAACATCTTGGATCAATACATAAACACTTTTTTAAACTTGTTTCTAGAACTAGACTGAACCTTAAAGACTCCAAAACTTGAATATATAATCCCCCCTCCCCCCATATTTAGTGCTATTTATTGTCACAAGAGCCATTTCACAGAAAGTTTGTCTTATATTTCTACAGTGTACTGTATTTGGGGGACATATTTTTACGGAGATTTTAAAAACAACAAAAAAAGCCTGAAAATGTTGTTTTTGTGTGTGTGTCTTAATGAAAATTGTAATTTAAAAATTATTTTAAGTGGCCCTTCTACTGCTTTCAATATTTGATTTGGTCCTTTGGGAAAAATAGTTGCCCACCCCAGATATTTTTATCAGATGTGTAATCTGTCCAGATGTTGCCAATTGCCAAATAATTTGATGGGCTTTTTTTGTCCGCGCAATTCTGAAACAGTTGAGACGTAAAAGTTTTAAGAATCTAGTGAAATTGGAAAGAACAAGACAGAAAGTAAATTATAGATGCCCCTTCAGGCCCTCAGGTGGGACTGCATTAAAAACAGCTCAGGACACTACCTGAGCTCAGAAACACTACAGAAAATAAATGTTTTTTAAACACTAGTTAAAATTCTGATTTTTTTTTATCATACAAAACAGGCATCTGTTACTGCAGCCATATTTTTGGGGCTGAAGGTGGTTAAAAATGTTATAAACAAAAGGAAATATGGAGTTATCAGGCTTTCAATGGCTACAGCAGAACTATTTAACGAACTTAAAGTGTTTTCTGTAATATACTTGCAATTACAGAGCTAGATCTAGAATAACACACGAGAATGTTTACACACTACAACTTTAACACTGATCATCACACACTATAAGTCCAAGATGTTATCTTCACAAGGAAAACTGGTTTGAGGTTTGCAGAGGCATTAGCAGCTTCTGGTTAGTTTGACTTTAGACCTGCGTGTTGTCTGGTGCTGGCAGATCAAAGACAAACAACCGGTTGTCAGAGACGCTGCAGGTAAACAGCTCCAGGGCTCAGACTGACTCTTATTCAAAGCCTCCCAGACAGACACACATTCAAATGTTTCAACACATACAGGAAGCTCTGACCCGGTTTCTGCACAAATACACTCAAAAGTTACTTTTTTTTTAAACTATGTGTTGACAACTTTGGTACCAGCGATTTCAATAGCGACTGGTCAACTTGATGAGACACAGATAAACACATTGTCAGTGACAAGTGTGACGCCACCATGCTGGTAGATAAAGGGTGACAAGCTAATCTACAGATCTGTTACTGCTACGAGTTTTAATATGCTCATGTTTGCACAGATCTACTTTGTATATTTAAACTAGAGAAATTGCATTTCCTGTGAAAATGCAGTGTGAATGCTTATTGCTGGAGACATTGCTGAAAGCAGCTGAAATCCAGCTGAAATGAAAGAACAAGGAAAAGAAAGCAGTAAAAACACATATTTGCTGAATTTGGTTTAAATAAGCAGAAATGAGCACAGGAATTAGGAAATAAGCTAAAAAAGCTGAAATTAGCAACAACAAAATGCTGACAAGTAGCCGAAAAGGCAGAAAGAAGCTTAAAATACCAAAATAAAGTTGAAGAGAGAACAATTGGGACCAATTAGGCTTAAAGAAGCAGAAATTAGCACAAAGAAAGTGGAAATTATCTGAAAGAAAAAAGCAGAAATTGGCAAAATAGCTGTATAGTAGCTGAAAAGGCAGTAAGAAGCTGAAATTATCCAAAGGATGTCGAGAGCACATTTTTGCTGATTTAGGCTGAAAAAAGTTGAAATGAGTGCAAAAAATATGGATGTAGCTGAAAAGGCTGGAATTCACATAAATGAGCTAAATAGTAACTGAAATAGCAGAAAAAGCTGAAACTAGCAGAGATAAGCAGCATGACAAGCTGAAACCAGCAAAAAAAAGTTACCGTATTTTCCGAACTATAGGTCGCGGCTTTTTATCATTTTTTCATGGCCTGCGACCTATAGTCAGGTGCAACCTATATACACCTGTATGGCTTTTTTTTATAAAATAAGCTGATTTGTAATAATTTATTAACAAAAATTAAACTGAGATACACTCTTACAATAATGTCAGCTAACAAATATATATTTTTAGGTGTTTATCCTGCTAAAATTATTCATTTATTAAAGAAAAGTTCAGCTTAGACACATACAGGTAGTCCCCGAATTACGAGCGCTCTGATCTGCGAGGTTCCAGACTTACGAGCTGCACATTTTTGGAAAAAACGAAAAAAATACTGAGTTTTCATGTGTTTTTTCACTACAGTTAGTTAGTTAAGCATATAAACACACGTTTCCGATCATTTTTATGCACTCAAAAGTAGTTTTTAGATGAAAATAGAGTGTTTTTAGGCGCGCTAGCGAAAACCGTTCCAATTTACGAGCGGATTTCCGGATTTACGAGAGAAATGGCGGCCGTTCCAAATTACGAGATTTCCGGTTTACGAGCGCCTCGTTGTAACGGATCTCGCTCGTAAATCGGGGACTACCTGTATTTGCTATAATTTTTATCAAACATTTAATTGTTTTTAAGTGTTAATCTTCTTAAAAGCCTTGCTGTGCGCTCCTGTGGAAGAGACATTTGCAGCAGAGCTAAACACGGTCCACATTTTGACGTAGGTGCGACCTATATTCAGGTGCAACCTTAATATGGATTTTTCAAATTCTTTGGCGATAATTGGACAATGCGACCTATACTCGGGTGCGACCTATAGTCCGAAAAATACGGTAGAAGAAGAACAAAAATGTTGTAGTTAGCAGAAAGAATCTGAAAGGAGCACAAAACAGCTGAAAGAATAGCTGAAAACAGCACAAGGACGTTAAAAGAAGCTGAAGCAGAACAAAATGTGAAAGGAGCAGTAAAAGGATGTAAACAGATCTAAAGAGCTGAAGGGTGTAAAAGGAGCTCAATTCATTTTCTATGAGGAAAAAAAAATGCAGAAAAGGTTACATATTTCAAAAAGCTAAAGTTGCACCAATACCAAAAGTCATAGCAGGATTGTTGTGAAAGAGCGGAACATTTTGATTTATGATTTGTTGAAAAATGTGCAGAAGAAAAATGGATCACAACAGAGAGAATGAGTCATAAATATTCACATAATTTGTATCAACATTTTACAGTGGCTCAGTTTTGCCTCTCAGCGAGAAGGTCACTGGTTCAAGTCCCGGCCCGGGATCTTTCTGTGTGGAGTTTGCATGTTCTCTCGGTGCATGTGTGGGTTTTCTCCGGGTACTGCGGTTTCCTCCCACAGACCAAAAACATGCATGTTAGGCTGCTTGGTAACTCTAAATTGTCTTTAGGTGTGAGTGAGAGAGTGAATGGTTGTTTGTGTCATTTGTCTCTGTGTCCCTGTGATGGACTGGACACCTGTCCAGGGTGTCCTCCGCCTCGCACTCAGTGATTGCTGTATATGGTCACCAGTGACCCCCGCCACCCAAAAAGGAAGAAGCGGGTAAACGATAATGGATGGATGAAATGTAAAACTCTTCTGCTAATACGGGGACAGCGTTTAGCTCGTTGCCTGTTTACAGTGAAAAATCATCACATTGTGTTCTTGTAACGTGCTGCTCAACCGTCCCGTCCAGATAAAACCACCTCTGAGTGCACGACTCTGTGACAAATACAGCTATCAGACAGACTTACCAGCAACGTGCAGAGCTGTTGTTAATATGGTGACTGGATGCTGAAAAACACAAGAGAAACCAGTGGTTAGCTGTGACGAACACCGCACAACCATCACGTTGGACACACTGCGAAGATGTTACATCATCTTTTATATTAACCACAGTGTTATTTTACAAATGATTCAACAATGAAGTTTAGTTTGACCTTAGATATGATCACAGTCATCTGTAATGAAAGTCAACTTGCACAATTTTCTTGACACAACTTTGGTGTACCGGTAATTTATCTCATTGCATGAACATTTGTGATGCTACGCACTCATCTGCAACGTTTGCAACTGCAGAAGACGCTGAAAAGTCTTAAACTCTGAGGCAGCAACATAAACTTTAAAAGATTGCTTCTGTTTGTAGCCCACTTTGAAATGTGCTATAGAACATAAACTAAGTATTAAACTAAGTTCATAGTGTCTAAGACAATAAAAGTGGAATAAATATGAAATATAAAAAAAAAATTTTTTTAAACTGTATCATAAAAAAACTGTTCATTTGGTCAAGATAATCTAATTCAAGCAGACTAAACCGGCTGTTGAACGTCACATAAGTTTGTTTGAGGACCCACGTTCCATGCAGCGCACCA
>JBBPBX010001264.1:92735-106290 GCA_038048925.1 Garcialebias charrua
AAAAAAAAACTGAATGAGATTGACACTTATCACAACTCAAAGAGTAGGTTGTGATTCTGCCATGTGGCACCCACGTGCAGCCTCCTCAAACAAACTTATGTGACGTTCAAGGGGCGTAGTACAAACGACAACAGTCTGTTTAGTCTGCTTGAACTAGATTTTCTTGACCAAATGTGAACCGTTTTTTTTTTTTAATGACACATTTTTAAATAACAAAATAGTTTTTATCTTTCATATTTATTTCACTTTTATCACTTAGACATTGTTTTTTTTTACTCAAACTATTTCACTATGAACTTAGTTTAATACTCAACTCAAATGTGCCAGAACATTTTTAACATAATAAAAAAGACTGTTTAGAACACCATTATAGAGGGTTTTAAACTCCACAAAATGGCTGAATAAAACAGGTGTGCAGATAAAAAGTAAATGTGCAATTAAAAAGTTTACATGCTTTGAGGGAACCTAGTGAGTTTTTTATTTTTTTAAGTTTAGACTAAACTTATGGGCACAAGTTGTCAGTTGAAACAAAAGTGGAATACTCTAATATAAGCCCCTTTCATAAGACAGCTCAGTCCGGGCCTGATGCGTGTCCAGTCCTCCAACGAGCATTCAGAAAAAACACGAAGGCGGATTGCCGAGTAAATTTTACTCGCCTCTGATGCGCCCCTGATCCGCCAGCAGAGGTAGTGTCAGATCCGGACCCGAGCCGGGCAGACCCACTTGTGAATGCAACCCGCGGATCCGCACTCAGAATATGATGATATCAGTGAGCGACCGCAGGATTAATCAACAAGCAGATTTATTAACAATGGAATATTAAAAATGACACGAAACCGCAACTTGTAAAAGTTAGTTTCGCTCTTTTATTTCCTCTCTCTCTCTCTGTTAAATGCAAAACTGGAACTACAATTTGCAACATACCCGATGGTCCAGTGGTAGAGCGTTGGGTTTCGTTCCAAGCCTTTTCTTGACTCGGGTTCGAATCTCACTCGGGACAACTTATTTTACGTTTGTCTTTTATTGGAGGAAAAAAAAGAAGTTTGTGTTATGCCTGTGGTTAACACAAACTCCTTTTTTTTTCTCCAATAAAAGACAAACGTAAAATAAGTTGTCCCGAGTGAGATTCGAACCCGAGTCAAGAAAAGGCTTGGAACGGAAACCCAATGCTCTACCACTGGACCACCGGGTATGTTGCATTTTGTAGTTCCAGTTTTGCATTTAAGGAATCGCCCCTTAGAAAATCGTGGCTACGCCCATGTAAAATACGCTGATTTGTAATCAGTTATTAACAGAAATTAAACTCAGTAACACTAACATATATAGCTTTGCAGCCTCAGCAGCGGAGCAGCTGTGTGTGTGCGCGCTGGAGGGAGAAAGTAGATTTATTACTGAGGAAATATTAAAAATGACACGAAACGACAACTTGTAAACGTCTGACGTCTGTCCCACAATAAATACGTCGCGGTCCAGTTCATGCTCAGGTGAGTTCTTGCTCCATGCCTCTTTTGAACCCACGCTGCGGCTTCACTTATGAAAACGTTTATCTGAGAGGGACCTGCCCGCCTTCAACTGTGGTCTTATGAATGACCCGGGGAGGACTGGTCTGTGCGGCAATTGCACAGATTTGACTTATGAAAGGGGCTATAGAGGGTAAAGGCAGAGTGAAAGGAGGTAAGAGGCTATAGAGGGTAAAAGCAGAGTGAAAGGAGGTCAGAGAGCAGTTTGTTGCACATCAGTGGTTTATGTGACTGAATCTGAAACCTTTTTCGGTAAGCAGACAGGAAACAAACAAACAAACAAAAATGGGCAAAAATACAAAACGGTACCAGTTGAACCAGTTGAGGCTATCAGCTGCAGCAAACAGATGGAAAGAATGTTGTTTTTTTCTTTTCAGAAGTGTTTGAAAAAGATGCCACAAACCACATTTATCTGACAAGTCGGAGATTATTTTTTTAATTTACTGAAAATAGACGCAGGTTTCCCTGTCAACCATTTACCAACATGCCTCCCCCTGCCTGACTTTAGTCTCAGTCAACACAAAGTTTAACATCGCAGCAGAATGGCTGTTCACATTACACCTCCATCGACCGTTTTTTCCCCTTTCTTTTTCTGATGTACTATCACAAAAACGACACAAACGCTTGGGCCTTTATCTCGTTACTCAAACACAAAGAGCTTTTCCATCAAGAATGACCAAACGGCACAGTCAGCAGCCAGGAATTTTTTAATGAACAGCACAACGTGTACAGTGTAGCCGCTGCGAGCAGCATTACAGTATTTTCTGGTGTATAGGTCGCACCTGTGTATAGGTCGCACCATCCAATTATCACCAATAGATTGGAAAAATCCCTAGATAGGTCGCACCGGTGTATAGGTCGCACCTACGTTTAGCTCTGCTGCAAATGTCTGCCACAGGAGCGCACAGCAAGGCTTTTAAGAAGATTAACACTTAAAAACAATTATTTGTTTGATAAAAATTATAGCAAATATGTGTCTGAGCTGAACTTTTCCTTAATAAATGAACGTAATTGTGAAATGAGCTGGATTTAAAAATTTGTTTCGCCGAAAGTGATAAAAAGCCATATATAGGTCGCACCTGAGTATAGGTCGCAGGCCATGAAAAAATGATAAAAAGGTGCGACCTATACTCCGAAAATACGGTAGTGCTGATGTTCTAATATCTGAGAGTCAGCTGAACAACACACCCAACAGCAGCTATCAAATTCATTTGTCCAAATAAATCTGAGGTTCAATCCCTTTCACCTTAACTCAAATATCCCTGTCACCTTTTTGATTTCATCAAAACATTTTCGCTTGGTTAAACCATGTGACCTCGGAGCTACAGTTAACGAACAGGCATATTTCAAAGTAAACATCCGGCTGCTGAAATACCTTTTTGTTGAATCACCGAGCCTTATCGCGGAAACTGTGATACATATGTTTTCTTCCGGCTGCTGATAAGAGCAGCGACAGACAAAACAACAGGGTTCACGAAACACAAGCGGGAGAGAAATCCCAAGAAAGAAAATGTGCCAAAAAATCAGCAACACTACAGGAAATAAAAGATGAAGGGAAAAAAAAAACAAAAGGAAAATGTTCAGATAGTGAAGAAGTCTTTTCCTGATTAGCTGAAATTAACTTTGACCTCGTAAAACTGCACTTTAGATGAACGCATGAGTAAAAAAGGAGTAGTCTGAAATGATCATAAACAACATGCTGACGTCAGAATATAAGGGTGTAATCATCTCAAACACCGATTATTTGTCATTTATTGTTTACCGGTAGTTCTGGGCAACTGATCATTAGAAATTGTTATTTTTAGTGATTTTGAGAAAAAGGAATAAAAACACTATGTTAAAATTTAATGGCTTGAATTCTTTTTTAGCTAAATTAAACTTTAAATAAATCTAAATGATCATTTGACAGACACTTTACTGTTTGTTGAGCAAATATGCCAGATTTTGTACACTTTTAATGCAGGACATACTGACATTTTCCTTTTTTTAATACAAAAGTCAAATATTACAATATTAGGACAGATATAAATTAACAGTCATTTCTATTTTCTGTATAAAAACTAAAACCTCAGTCTTGTCTGTGTTCAAAAGCAGAACATTTAGGGTCATCCAGGTTTTTACGTCTTTAAGACATTGCTTGCCGTCTAAGTAAATGATTGGATTCATTGAGTTTCATGAACAAATATTATTATATCATCAGCATAACAATGAAAATGTAACCCATGCTGTTTAATAACTTTACCAAATGGAAGGATATATAAGGTAAATTATACTGGTTCAAGCACTGAGCCCTGAGGAACTCCATGATTAACTTTGAGTGACTTGGCGGTATATAAATAAACAATTGATTTTACAATATTAGGACAGATATTAACTGCCATTTCTATTTTCTGTACATGAACTAAAACCTCAGTTTTGTCTGTATTCAAAAGCAGAAAATGTAGGGACATCCAGGTTTTTATGTCTTTAAGACATGCTTGCAGTCTAAGTAGCTGATTGGATTCATTGGGTTTCATGGACAAATATAACTGTAAACCATGCTGTTTAATAACTTTACCTAATGGAAGCATACATAAAGGTAAATAGTACTGGTCTAAGCACTGAGGAACTCCATGATTAACTTTGAGTGACTTGGCGCTATATAAATAAACTGAATTTAATTTAATACAAATTTCCTTCTTTCATTGTTGATTATTAAAAAACGCTCTGGTCATGTGGTGTACATAAACATCACCTAAACCAAGATTGTGCCTAAAGTTTGACTTAGAAGAAGAAGAATTTTATCAGTTCTCGAAAAAACTGACTTTTATTACAAGCAGATCATAATTTGTTAATTTTTGCCATTTAATTGATATTCTGCACCTAATAAATCTTTTTACTGCTGCTTCTTTCAGCCTCCAAAACACCTAAATGATTTTTAAAACCATTTCTCACTTTAGAAAAACACCCACACAAACTCTACTGTAGTTACCAAAATAAATGTATACATCTATATTTTATTGGTTTGTAAAATCTCAAAAACCAATACCATAGGCTCTGTCTATGGGGAAAAAATATGAGAATAAAAAGAAACTAAAGCGTGTTCTGAAGAACGGTCACAGGTGAGCTAAAGAAGGCGAGTTCGGACACGCCAAGGAAATTCTCGCAATCCGAGCCTTACCCTGATTCTGTTGCACAACTGAGATAACTTTTTTAAAATATGCATCACAGCTCTGAATTTACTTAAGAAAGTTTTATAATAATTTTAACACATAAATATTCATTTTACAACTACCCGGTAATTGGTCCTGCTCTGTGAACCAGATTTTAGGGCTTTTTCAACACGTCACTGTTGCTGTGCAGAAACGCCCACTAGCATCTAAACTGAGTAAATAATCAGGTAAAACCTTCAGCGATGTGCAAATACTGTATGTTGCTAAATTATGTTTATAGGATGAGGCAATATGAATAATTTGTTGCAACTTGTTTCTGCCACAGACGGATAAACCCAACAGAAATGTAAGCTGAAAATTTATAGTAGCTTAACACTAGGATGACTGAATTTTCAAGATCCTGAGGACAAACCCCCTCCTTTTCCTGAACAATTATTGGACCATTAACTGCCTTTTGTTATAAATATGTGTGTACTCAACTCAGACACCCCCACCACACCCGACTGCATTCCAATGTTTTCACCAGGTAAGACTCTGCTTGCACTTCCCCCCTTAGTCAGAGCAGTATGAAAGCAGACACAGACAGGAGTGAATCATTATTTTGTACCCTTCTGTGGTATGTGGAACAAACAGAAACATTATGGCCCCCAATAAGACCTACACTGTTTCAGAAGTGTTGGAATTACTGACTGCTGTGGATGACTGCGAGTCCGATGGAGGAGAGGAACTAGCTTTTGACAAAGTAGATGATTCAGACACCGAGTTGAACTTAGAACTTTCTACAGATGAGGATACCAGTGGTGAATCTGATAAAGAGCAGTGCAGCCTTCCCAGAAAAAAACGTTCAGAAACAAAGAAAAACATATCAGCATCAAGCGTGTAAGCAAAGGATGGGACAGTTTGGGAGACTGTAGGTGCTGGACACCTGCAGCAGCAAGAATTCCATGCAGAGGCTGTATTCCAAGAGAGGGTAGGACCTACAGAACATGCCAAGGTAATATTTCTGTTTGTTAGACATTTTTGTGTTGTGTTTGTATAAATATTTATAATTTTGTAGATTAGCAGTGTGTATATTGCTTTTTTGTTTTCGTTTTCTTAGTAAAAAAGCAAAATTTTTGTCATGTATCAAAACTAAAACAAAGCAAAGTGCAGTAAAACGGAAGTGATACTGTATATAATTAAAATATTTATTTATTTTCTTTCCTGCAGCGTCGGATAACGAGTAGACTTCAGAGCTTTCTGTGTTTGTTCAACATGGAGATGCTTCTGATCATCACAGAGTGCACCAACCATGAAGCCCACAGAACAAATGACACCTGGAGCCTTTTTGTCAGTGAGCTTATGGCTTTCATAGCCGTTCTGTTTCTACGAGCAACTCTCTGCCTAATTGGTGCAATGATCGAATCTTGGTCAGAAAAATATGGTATGGCTGCTACAAAGAAATCATGAGGTACTTGCGCTTTGACAACAAGGACACCCGTGCGGAACGTGTGAAGACCGACAGATTTGATGCAGTTTCAGACATTTGGCAACGTTTTGTAAGTAACTATCAGCAGTGCTACGTACCAGGACAGCACATTACTGTTGATGAGCAGCTGTTTCCAACCAAGGTACGCTGCCCTTTTACACAGTACATCGCAACTAAGCCAGATAAATTTGGCATAAAGTTTTGGATTGCTGCAGACTTGGACACAAAGTATATGTGCAACGCCATTCCATATTTAGGAAAGGACCCCAGCCGTCCTAAAGGAGAAAGACTATCTGAGAATGTTGTCATGAAACTCATGGAACCATTTCTGGGCAATGGAAGAACTGTAACCATGGACAACTTCTTCACATCTGTGACACTGGCTAACAGACTGCTAAACCACAACACAACTCTGCTCGGCACAATCAACAAAATTAGACGGGAGATTCCCCTTCCAGCAAAAAATGGCAAGGGCTGGAAAGAATTCTCCACACAAGTGTACAAATCAGGCAGTGCCACACTGACCGCGTATGCTCCTAAGAAAAACAAGTTGGTCTGTGTTCTCAGCACCATGCACCAACAAGTGCTAGTTGGCAATGAACATAAAAAAAACAAACACTATAACAGATTACAACTCCATGAAGGTATGTAGATAAGTAATATTGCTGCAATGGTTTTATACAGCTATACTTTACTTGTTATATTGTTGTTCAAAATCTAACATTTAATTTAATTTAATTTTTTGCAGTGTGGCGTTGACATAATGGACCAGATGGCACGTGTATATACGGTGCATGCCGGCACATGCAGGTGGCCCATTGCCGTGTTCTACAACATGCTTGACCTAGCAGCAATAAATGCTTATGTGTTATACAAGGCCTGCATTGGGTCCAAGGAAAGCAGAAGAGACTTCATACATGGCCTTGCACTGGAACTTCGTCAGCGTTTTATGATAGAAAAGGCCATGCTGAAAAAGCCACGTCCCCAGCCTGGTCCTGGAAAGACGACACAGTGTCAGGTTCAGACCCTCTGCAAAAGAAACCGCAGCAAAAAACAGTGTGCAATTTGCAAGAAGTTTACCTGTCGCAAATGTAGAAATGAGGACAACTGGGTGTGTAATAAGTGTTAGATGTGAAGCAGCAACAACTACACACCAACATTTAGATTTTGTTGTAAAAACAAAATGTATATATTGCTTTTGTATGATGATTTGCAAAAGAAACAGCAGCAAAAAACAGTGTGCAATTTGCAAGAAGTTTACCTGTCGCAAATGTAGAAATGAGGACAACTGGGTGTGTAATAAGTGTTAGATGTGAAGCAGCAACAACTACACACCAACATTTAGATTTTGTTGTAAAAACAAAATGTATATATTGCTTTTGTATGATAATTTGCAAAAGAAACAGCAGCAAAAAACAGTGTGCAATTTGCAAGAAGTTCACCTGTCGCAAATGTAGAAATGAGGACAACTGGGTGTGTAATAAGTGTTAGATGTGAAGCAGCAACAACTACACACCAACATTTAGATTTTGTTGTAAAAACAAAATGTATATACAGTATTGCGTTTGTATGATGATTTGTAAATATTGTAAGAATTATGAGGAGGACAATATTAATACTGACCTCTTTATCCTTAATTAATCTACTTATTCAGATTGAATAGTAAATTCACGGATTCTGTTCTTTTTCAGTTTACCCAATATTTCTGTGATCTTTATGATGGATAAATACACAAAGCCATTAAGTGACAAAGACGTTAACTTAGTTTGATATGTCAAAGAGACACTATCATTTATTTAAAATAAATCAACTAAATTAACACCATTACACTTGATTGACATGATTTCACTTTCTTTCAAATTAATACGTCAGCAAACTTAAATTCAACACAACAGACATAAATATTGGATGTTAACATATTTAGTCTGTGGGCATTTCAGCTTAAAATAGTTTCCAGCTTAGATAGAGAGGGAAAGATTTAGGAGGAGAAATTTATGGAGGAAGAAAAGTTAAGAGTCAGGGAGTTATCTTGATGTGTTTTAACCAGAAACATGGCAGTTCTCCGGCCGATTAAAGCTACACGTTGGTACCCTTGGCAAAGCATTTGACGACTTGTTACCTCGTGAAGATGGTCAGTCTCCCTCGGTCCAGTTTGGTCAGTTCGTTTACCATTCTCAGCGTCTCCAGACGTGCGCCTTGACTCGAACCGAAAGTAACGGCAGCTCCTGGTGGTGTTTCCAAGATAAGACGTTCCTTAAAGGAATGTCAATAAAAGAGAGCTTTTCACGGCTTGAAATAGATTTATAACAGGCATGTTATAAATCTTTTAACTGAATGACGTGTCCTTAGCGTGTGACTAGACGATCATCAGTTCTTTGGAGAAGACCATAGTTTGAGGCTTACTCCAGCAGACTTCAAGGAAAACAGGAAGTCAGAGCTCTTTTAAGGCTAACTTGACCTAGAAAGACGTAGCTCTTTCTGATTCAGTCTGTTAAGCCAGGAGCCACTGAGAGGAGGCATAAGTTAGATTAAAAATGTCAGAAAGGATAAGAAAGTTAGTTTAAGACGCCAGTCTCATGATACAGCAGATTTAGAACTTTCTTAACTCATTACCAACACTGTTGTATGAATAAACAAACGTCATCAGAGCATAACATATGGGACCTATTAATGATAATAGCTTGATTATTAAATAGGACAAAAACAAAAGTCTTTGGGTGTCTAGATTGTCCTGAGCTCAAGCTAAAATGAATGAGATAAAGTGTTCCTTTTATCTTCACATGCAAGTTCGAGAGGAGAGGAGAAATCCTCCATGTACAACATTTTGAATTAAGCAGAGTATTTGATTTATCTGACATTAAAATGTACTGATGCTCTTACAAATAAAATTATTCATTTGATAACATTTGAATTAACAAAATTAAAAGAAGTCTCTGTGACCCGAGATTGCACCTTTGACACAGCAGTGAAACACAGTTTAACTCTCACAGAATAACACAGCTTAAAAGCACACATCATGAAAATGACAAAAGTTATTCTTTTGATCACATCAGCCTAAAATCAAAGATAGAAATAGTCTCTTATTGGTGACTATGTTATCAGATTATAGCTAAATGAATAATTTTGTAGTAAATGTCTTGCTTTACTGAGAGGTCAGTAAAGGTCATCACTGGACAGTTCAAAAACCTTAATTTGACCCTGGGTAGGTCCACTACATCTCCCCCCTTTTGGAAGCCATCGCCAGTCCTTGGGGATGGGGTCCAACACGAAAGGAAACCTTGAACTGTCTTTGATCTTGAAGTAATCCAGCAAGTGGAAAAAAAAAATCAAAAATTATAATCCCATAAAGTTTTTTGAAATTCCATACTGTTCGGAGGTAATCCCATTGCGAAAAGCTTTTAATCCCTTGGAAAACTGAGTCTGTTAACTCTTGGCAAACAAAGTCTGTGATCCCTTGGAAAGCAAAGTCTTATAATCCACAGCGGTAATTCCACAGCAGTAAATCCACAACGATTAGTTTTGTTGATTGATCAGCACCAATTGTTTTTATCAGCATGTAGAGGGGATCCCTCGATTGACGCAGAGGAAGCGACCCTTGGATGAAGGTTGAAGACCAACGTTGAAGTAGCATGTCCCCACATCGAAGGTTGAAGGCTGGTTGGTCTCCAGTCCGTGCCACTCTGGTTCTATGTGTCATGCATTTATGTGGTTTTTAAGGTGGGCTTATGATTGGGATTTTACATTAAGCCTTACCTATATGCACCTGGTATGTAAGCTATCATGGTTTAGATCAGCTACAATTACCAATTAAGGGGTGGATCAATTCTGTAAATTTAGATATAGGGATTTGTACCTATAAAATTTTGGAGGGCTTCTGTAACGAAGGCCTCTAATTCCAAACTATTCCTCCATTCATTACTTAGTTTAGGTTAAACTAAAATAGAAAAATGAAATATAGTTTGATCTAAATGTCTGTTGTCTTTTAGACGAACGACGTAGGATTTGGTATTCCTAATAAATTTTGAAGTCTATGGCGAGACTCATCAAAATGAATAGACAATCTAGAATAGAAACGATCGAATCGGTTCAATTTAGAAATTGTGAGGTCAATGTAGTTTATGGTACCTTGAGTAGCTTTAAACTACATTGACTCTTCGACGATTGAGATTTAACAAAACGAACTGCATGTTGGCATAGTTAAATCCATATCATTCATTAACCAATGTTAATACAAAACCTTTTTGGCTGGGAGTGTTCAGAACCAAACAGTATCTCAACTAATGACAACAGTAATGACTAAACAACAAGGAAACAACGTTTCACTGCTTCGACACACTCTTGT
This sequence comes from Garcialebias charrua, assembly GCA_038048925.1. NCBI lineage: Eukaryota > Metazoa > Chordata > Actinopteri > Cyprinodontiformes > Rivulidae > Garcialebias > Garcialebias charrua. Next base: position 103,218 of record JBBPBX010001264.1, read on the forward strand.
CGTCAGATTCCAAAGTGCAACACACAAGAAAACAGGTCTCAACTTTATGACCGAGGTCAAATTAAATCTCGTGGATTTAAACGGTTGTTAAGGTTAGTTTTTGTTGTGGGTTTTAGGCTTAGCGTTTCTAAGTTCAAATTGGACAATGCGACTTATAGGGTGGGAAATACGGTAGTTTAAACCTGATTAGTTTATTTACTAACTTGTGTTTGGACGACCTTATTATCCCATGAAGTCGGTGTGTTTGTGAGATCTTTGTCTTTTGTGGAGTCATTGAACGCCTTGTAAGGTTTGATCTGATTTCGATGTACCCATTTAGCAATTGGCTCTTTGCGGCCTTTGCTGATTTTGATTTCGTAGACGACTGAGGACACTTTGTCTGTTATCAGATGAGGTCCAGTCCACCTGGGCATTAGTTTGCGGGCGAGAGTTCCGGTCTCGGACCCTCCTTTCCCGGTTGCTGGGGCGAACGTATAGTACCAGACTCTGTCTCCCACTTGGAGTTCATTGTGAGAGGCCTTTTGGTCGTAGTACGCCTTACGTCCTTCAGCGGATTTTTCCAGGTTTTTCTGGGCGAAAGCAAAAGTGTTTCTGAGGTGTACATTCAAATCTTTCATGTATTGTTGTGTGGTGTAGGCTGTCGCCATGGCGGCGTCGCCTGGTTGGTACAACAGGTGTAGAGGGAGAGTCATTTGTCGACCGGTCATCATCTCGAAGGGAGAGATGCCAGTTGATGTGTGTGGAGTGGCTCTTATGGCCATGAGGACCAGAGGGAGTTTCACGTCCCAGTCCTTGTGGTTTGCAGCCACGTATTTCTTCAAAATACTCACCACAGTTCTGTTTGCTCTTTCTACTTGGCCTGAAGCCTGTGGGTGGTAGCCGACATGAAAGTTGGCCTTGACGCCTAGCGTCTTCCACAGTTCTTTCATCACTTCACCTGTGAAGTGTGTACCTTGGTCTGAGTTCACCCGAAGGGGAAGTCCAAACCTTGAGAATATATGATTCATTAACAACATAGCAGTGGTTTGTGCTGTGTCGTTAGGAGCTGGTAGGCATTCTACCCATTTGGTGAATGCACAGGTTACCGTGAGAAAATATTTATTTCCTCTAGAGCTCTTAGTGAGTGGTCCAACCCAGTCGATCTGGAGGTCAGACCATGGGAATGCAATGCCTCTGCTTTGCAGTGGTGCTCTGTGAAGTGGTCTGGTTGGCTGAAACTGGCCACAGACCACGCACCCTTCAATGTAGTCCTTGACATCCTTTTTCATTCCAGGCCAATAGGCAATTTGTTTTAATGCCGTCAGCGTGGCTTTATCTCCTTTGTGTCCTGCGGACGGGAGATCATGGGCATGAACTAACATCACCCCCCTTTGGTCATGGGGAACCACGAACACAGGTGAGGACGTTGGTCCATGAGCGAAAGTTAAGATGCCCTTGATTAGTTTTAGCTGTTTGCGCAGCTGATAGAGGACCTTAAGGTCTGGATCGGAATCCAGGTCGTCTTTAGACGGACTATTTTTGTTCGGATCGGTCAGGTACAGTATCATGGAGTTGATAGCAGGATCCGACTTCTGTAGTTGGATGATGTCTGGGTCAGTCAGTGCAGGTCGTACAGAGACTGCGTTGTCAGCAGGTCTGGCTGCGGCCTGGGCACGTGTGACTGCCATAACCCTGACCGTAGGTTGTATTGACAGAGTCTTGATTAACCAGGAGGGGTCGAAGGACCATAGAGGACCTTCGTCGGCTCCTTCTTTGGCTAAGGAATCTGCAATGTCATTGTAATGCTTGTCATCGCCTGGGACTCTAGAATGCCCCGGAACTTTCTTCCAGTAGATCTGTAAGTCATGTGATGTCACCAAGTGATCACACGCTATGAAAAGCTCTTTGTGTTTGACCACTTTTCTGTCGCTTGTTAGGAAACCGTTCTGTTTCCACACAGCGAGGTGACAAGCGAAACTCAAACGAGCATAGTTAGAGTCAGTGCAGATGACTAGCGTCTTGATAGAGCGTTCTACTACCATCTGGAGAGCTATTAGGATTCCTGCAATCTCAGCGTACTGAGAAGTCTGAGATCCTAATTTGTAGCTGAAAGTTATCTGCTCTTGGTCTTGGAGGAGGACCCCTCCAACACCTGCTCTGCAGATTTTGTCGCGGAGGAATGAAGATCCATCCACGTACAATGTTGTCATATCTTTGCAGATATTGTCATCAAAGAAGTGGTGATTCGGGTCTTCAGTTACTGGGGGTTTTACCTCAACCGGCGGCTGGGTGGCTGGTACATCTTGTGTACACTTCTGGCAGATTGCCAAGTCCGTCCCCAGATGTGACTTCTTGTTTTGACCATAACGTATGTCTAGGTTAAAACTTTGAAGCGCCATGAGCCACGTTGCAACACGTGAGTTTGTCACCACACCATCTCTGATGCGTTCACTGTTAAGAAAGGTCACTGGCTGGTGTTGTGTTTCCACAATGATTTTCTGTCCACCAATGTAGCTGGAGAAATGTTTAACTGCCCACACTGTGGTCAGTAAAGCTTTCTCACAGTCTGAGAATCTCAACTCGGGGCCTGCCATCGTTTTGCTGGCATAGGCTACTACACGTTTGTCTCTGTCGTGTATCTGGTACAGACCTGCACTTATGCAATGAGCTGAGAAGCCCACTTCCAAGTAAAACTCTTTGTTGTAGTCTGGGTAGACTAAACAAGGGGCTGACTTGATCCTGTTTATAAGAGCGTCCATTGCCTGTTGCTGTTTGTCAGTCCAAACAAATGGTACGTCTTTTTTAAGGAGTTCAGTCAGTGGTTTCGCAAGGTCCGCATAGTTTTCGATGAACTGGTTCGAGTAGTTACACACGCCCAGAAAACTTTGTAGTTCTTTGAGATTGGTGGGGACTTTGAGATTGTCGAGGCCTTGGGTGCGAGTCAGCTGTGGTTGTACTCCGTCAGGACCTACAAGTAGGCCAACGTAGTCCACTTTGGTTCTGCACCATTGGCATTTTGACAGTGATATTTTAGCACCAGCAGTTGTCAGCTGATTCAGAACGTGGTCGATCTCAGCCAAATGTGAGTCCAGTG
>JBBPBX010001265.1:0-26449 GCA_038048925.1 Garcialebias charrua
TCCAACAGCAAAGTTAGAAGTGAGGCTTTGAATGAACTATATCTGCACATCAGTGAGCAACAAACAGCCCATCCTGATGCTTTTCTCATCACGGCTGGTGATTTCAACCATGCAGATTTAAAGAGTGTATTTCCAAAAACATACAAAAACATAAACTTTGCAACAAGAGGAAACAACACACTGGACCAAGTTTACACCACCATGAAAAATGCCTACAGAGCCCTCCCCCTCCCCCACATTGGTGCTTCTGACCATATCTGTGTTATGCTAAAGCCAGCATACAGGCCGCTGGTGAAAGTCACAAAACCAGTCCGCAAGCAGATACGAGTGTGGCCAGAGGGGTCTTCAGAGGCACTCCAGGACTGTTTTGACACCACAGATTGGGGTATGTTCAAAGAAGCTGCTACCACAAACAACAACACATGTCTCCAGGAGTACTCAGACACTGTATGTTCATACATCACCAAGTGCATTGATGATGTTACCAACCTCAAAACCATCACTGTTCGGGCTAATCAGAAGCCATGGCTGACAGCTGAGGTTTACAGACTCCTGAAAGCCAGGAATGCTGCCTTCAAAGCGAGAGATCAGGTGGGCCTGAAGGCAGCCAGAAAGAACCTGGCCCAGGGCATCAGAGAGGCCAAGGAGCAGTATTCCAGGAAAATAGCTCACCGTTTCAAGGACAGCAAGGATACACGCAGTCTGTGGCAGGGAATACAGACCATCACAAACTACAACCCCCCCCCCAGACCTGTGACAGCTCAACCTCTACGCTGAATGAACTGAATGAGTTCTTTGCTCGGTTTGAGGCAAGTAACAGCACACCTGCACATAAACTCCCCCCCTCTCCTGATGGCCAGGTGCTGGCGCTGTCCTCAGACAGCGTAAGGCGATCATTTATCAAGATTAATGCCCGGAAGGCCTCTGGTCCTGACAACATACCTGGTCGTGTGCTGAAGGACTGTGCAGGGGAACTCGCAGCGGTCTTCACGGACATCTTTAACATCTCACTGAGCCAGGCCATCGTCCCCACCTGTTTCAAAGCCACCACCATCATCCCTGTCCCAAAGAAGGCAACGCCCGCATGCCTCAATGACTATCGCCCAGTAGCACTCACCCCCATCCTGATGAAGTGCTTTGAACGGCTAGTCATGAAAAGCATCACATCTGTCCTCCCTGCCTCCCTGGATCCCTTCCAATTTGCATACCGACCTAATCGCTCAACCGACGATGCCATCTCCTCTGCCCTCCACACAGCTCTCACACATCTGGACACGAAGGACTCTTATGTTAGAATGCTGTTCATCGACTTCAGCTCGGCATTCAACACCATCATCCCCCAACAGCTCATCCATAAACTGGACAGTCTGGGGCTGAACACCTCAATGTGTAACTGGCTGCTAGACTTCCTGACCGGGAGACCACAGACAGTACGGATCGGGAGTAACACATCTAGCACCATCACATTGAACACAGGGGCCCCACAAGGATGTGTGCTGAGCCCCCTTCTATTCACCCTGCTAACACACGACTGCACACCATCGTACAGCTCCAACCACTTCATCAAGTTTGCGGACGACACAACAGTGGTAGGTCTCATCAGCAACAACGATGAGACGGACTACAGGAACGAGGTGAGCCGCTTGGCCTTGTGGTGCGGACACAACAATCTCACTCTCAACGTGGAGAAGACAAAGGAGATTGTCGTGGACTTCAGGAAGAGGGATGCACAACATGCCCCTCTGACCATCAACAGCACCGCAGTGGAGAGAGTGGACAGCACCAAGTTCCTGGGAGTGCACGTCTCAAAGGACCTGTCCTGGAGCAGGAACACTGCAGCACTGGCCAAGAAGGCTCACCAGCGCCTCTACTTTCTCCGCAAGCTGAAAAGGGCTGGAGCTTCAACCCCCATCATGTGCACCTTCTACAGGGGTGCCATAGAAAGTGTCCTGACCAGCTGCATCACGGTGTGGTTTGGTGCATGCACTGCATCATGCCGCAAGAGCCTCCAGCGCATCGTGAAAGCAGCTGAGAAGATCGTCGGCACCTCCTTGCCCTCACTGCAGGACTTACACAGCAAACGCCTCACTCGGAAAGCCCACTGCATGGCAGGTGATCCCACACACCCACTACACAGCCGCTTTAGACTGCTGCCATCAGGGAGGAGACTGAGGAGTCTCCAGGCTCGAACCAGCAGACTGAGAGACAGCTCTGTTCATCAGGCAGTCAGAATGCTAAACACTCTGCCTGCTCTGCCTCCCCTCCCATTTGAACTGCCTTAACACAAAAAACTTTCTCACACATTACCACTCAACACAAAGTTTTTAACACTGGACCCTGTGTCATCAAACGGGTTATTCACTAAACTCTCGGTCATGTACTCATTCAGTTTGCACTACTTCTCATATTTGCACTAATGTTTGTATTACATTACTGCCTATAGTCATACTACTGTTTACATTCACTGTTTACATTTATTAATACGGTTTACATTTATTACTACTGCTTTACATTTATTACTACTGTTTACATTTACACTACTTTTATCTACACTACTGCAGATACATATACAGCATTCTCTGACTAGCCTTATCTAAGGATGCCAAATGTGCCTTATGTGCCTCACTGCATATGCCACTTTGCCTCTATACCAACATCAACTACCTCATACATATACTGTGTACATTAACTTATATGCTGCTGTGCCACTCTTTGCAAATGTCAATGCTAGAACCTTCAGTTTATTTTATAGATATACTTTTTATACTTTTTATACTACTATGCAAAAACTCAGGACAGTATTACACTTTTATTATTTCATTTTATGCTTATGTTCATTGGGTGTTTGGTGTTTTAGGGGTGTTTGGTGTTTCAGTGTTGGTGTAAATTTTCATACTTTTATACTATTATGAAAAAACTCAGGACAGTGTTACACTTTTACTATTTTATGCTTATGTTTATTAAATGTTTTAGTGTTTAGTGTTTAGATGGTTACTGTTGCACCGAGGGACTGAGAGAAACGCAATTTCGGTCCTGTGTATGTCCTGTACATATTGCAGTTCTGACAATAAAGTTGACTTTGACTTTGACTTTGACATTAACAACCCCAAAAGGTTTAAAACAGTCCACATCATATATGACTAATTTTCTCCTGACCCAAAGGATAAACTGACTTTAAACAATTTCTCTTTGTTGTTGAGAGTGCAGTTACTTACAATTATGTTCTGTATGTTTGTATATTGATTTGTATAGTACTCACAGGCTTACCATCAGCACCAGCAGGTCCAGACTGCCCAGGCTTCCCAGCACTACCTTGTTCTCCCTGAAAAAAAAAGAACAAAAAGGGGATTAATGTATTGTAAGTCTTGAAAACAGTACAATGAATCCATTTAAAACATTAGCTGTGGCAACATGTTGTCCCTTGGGTGGGTTTTATTAGTCTATAAACTTTGCTGAGTGTATTTAAAGTGAGATGTACTGCGTGGGGCCGTATGAACATCTGCAAACCAGTAAAGCTGCTAGCATTTTGGGTCCATTAGTAAATGCTGTAAAAGATTACTGGTGACCTTATAAACAACAACAAACAAAAAAAAAGTTTAAAAATAAATAAAAATAAAAAACGCAACCAAACTAAAATGCTTTAAACAGTACAGTGGGTTTCAATTAGACAGTTTTTTTCTCGTTGTCAATATCTCCCTGGGGAATGTTTGTACTGACTGTTAGTTGGTTGATTTGCTGTCATCAGCAAAGACAAACATGTAGGCTCCATTGCCTCCTTAGTGATTTTCCATTCCAGCTATTATTATTTATCTTGTGCAGTGGTCTGGTTTGCTTCAGATAAACAGCACATGGCCGTACAAGAATAAACACATCTATTAAAACTGACAAGCCTCAGTTTGCCTAATTATGATAAATGTCCACTTTGTTCATATATATCTTTCAGATTTCCAGCAGTGATTCCAAGAGTATATTTCCAGATTAAACCACTAAGATTTCCCCAAAACAAACACTCCATCACTGACGGAGAGAAAATCTGTGTTTCAAGGCTATGATGATTATGTTAGTTTATTTTGAAGTACTTGAAAGTACAACCCCAAGTGCTCAATGTGTGAACATTGGCTAGATTCAGATGATTTTTGGTGATTTTGCACATTTTTCATAGACTGTGTTGCACGAACATTTCTGTTTCAACTTCTTTTTGCCAAAGTTTACATACAAACCTACAGTTAAACTTTATTTATTTTTGTATTAAAACTTGTAAGTCTGGCACAGTTTAAAGAAAAAAGCTGTCAAGACATTAATACGCTGGGCAAGAGTTGCCTATGTCTGATGTATGTGTGAAGAACTGCTTTATAGATCAATATTTAACAGTGTATTATTGGCTTAATGAAGCTTGTGAAAAATCGAAACATGGCACCAAACAAAGAAACTGAAGAAAATGGAAAAACTAACCTTTATTCCTGGAGCTCCAGGGGGTCCAGCAGGACAAACGCAAGGTTCTTGTGTCGGTTCAATATTATAAGGGCACTATGACAAAGAGGTAAACATCTCATTAGGCCCACAGAGTTGCATCTATAGTATTCTTCAAGGTGCTTGTGCCTAGCCGGGGTTTGGATTTGCACTGTATGAAAGACACTCATTCTCAGCTGAATCAAATGGTGTATTTTTAACAGAGAGCATATAGTCAGAAAGGAACTGCTAGCTCCCTCTAAGTTTTCAAATCCCGGTTAAAAACTCACTACTACTCCATTGCTTTCAATGCCAGCTGATTCGTATTGGATCGTTTTATTTATGATCTGCAATGTTTTTATGTTTTTCGTGTTGTACTTCATTGTCTGTGTTGCCTGTTGCGTGTTTGTTTGTCCAGCACTTTGGTGTGGACTTGTTCCTGTTGAAAGTGCTTTATAAATAAAATGGTATGGTATGGTATGGTATGAATTAGGAAACAACAAAAAACAAAAGCAATATTTGATGGGAAGCATTTGTGGATTTATGCTCTTGTCTCTTTTGATATCTCTTTTCATCAGCTTTGTATTAATAACCATAATTTAGCATTGTTTTTGTGGTCATAGCCATTTCTGAGCCAATCAAACACAAGCCAGCAGGCAGATTAAATATACAATGCATTTTTGATGCAGCGCTACGTGTCTTTCGCCAACAAATTGTTTTATCCATTACAGATGTGACTTCAAATCTGTATGGAGATTTTACTCCTTTATAATATTAGCCAAATAAACAAACAAATGATAAAAATCCTATAGCACGTAGCATTAATGAAACATAAAGAAAGCAAACAGTATATTGTGCCTTGCTATAAAAAGTATGGCTTTAACACATAAGAAATTGCTTTGCTACGTTCCCCTTCAGTCAGTTCACTGCGGTGCAACACATATAGTATGGGAATTGCGCCCTCGCGCGGTTCACCTGAAGCATTACAATCACGCCTTTTAAGGCCAGTGAGACTTCTTCGTCACCAGAGGCCCCGCCTCTGGTATAAAGGATGCAGCACGTCTCACGTCCGCCATCTATTTGCACTTCACCTCGCTTCACCTTGAACATCGGACCTTGTACTGGCTGAACTGCCCGACTGGAGGTGAGCCTGTTCCTTACCCAGGGCGCCACCACGAGGGATTTCACCCGCGGAGCTCTGTTTAGCCCTGCTGCTAACTGAGCGCTTCCACACGCTTAGCTCTGCTAACGTGAACATCGCTGTTTTGGGCCTGTTAGTAGTGTTGTAACAAAGTAGAAATACTTCATAACTGTACTTAAGTAGAATTTTGACATATTTTACTTTACTTCGTTATTTCCATTTCTAGTGGCATTCACTTTTACTTCACTGCATTTCCTCAATAAAATGTGTACTTTTACTTCAATACATTTCCTTTAACCATCTTAGTTACTCGTTACTACAATTTAAAATGAGAATAAATCTGATTGGGCAATGCCTGTTTGTTCTACCAGTCTGTGACTTCATGCGGCCCCTTCTCTCTCCCTCACTGACACTCTCAATCACACACCCAGCCCCTCCCCCAGCGCTTGTGTTAAAACTGCAGCTCCCGCTGTGAACAAGCTAGATGTATATACAGTACAGATATCAATCGTTACAATAGGACTTTGTTGACTTACAGTGGAGATCGTGATAGCTGTGAAAATGACGGTAGCTGCTAAAAAGGACATGTTTGGTGTTCTCCAGGACATGAACTGCTTCAAGAGCATACTGTTATTATATTATTCAATAATATATCCTATATTATTAAAGGTGAAGTCTGCAGTTTCTGTAGAACATCAGCACTTAGAAAAAATTTCAACAAGCAAAGCATTCTGATCCCTCCCCCTCAGAGCCATATATGGCTCTGCCCCCTTGTGGTCTGTTGAAATTCAAATTCAAGCTCTGTTTTTATTGGCTGATTCAAATTCAAGCTCGGTTTTTATTGGCTGGTTACAAACTTTGTTTTTATTGGCTGGAAAATGGCGGGTCACTTTTTCTTTTTAGAAATGCTTATTTACCACCTGGAGAAGCAAGGGGACAATATTTTTTTTTTGTTTTTTTCAGAGATTACCTCTCTAACATCAATCTAGTGACAGAGTGAAGAAATATGTTAAAAATACATTGTTAGAAAAGTTACATATAGCAGCTTTAATGTCAGAAAGAAACAAGCCATAACCAAACAGAACCTAGCTCAGAAACAAACCAACTACACAACAATGTGGGATTTTTAACAGCATTGTTAATAAATGTTAATAAAGGTTGAATGAATATACTTCATTACAATCAGACTTTTTAAAGAGCAATCTTTCATTGTTCAGTTCAAACTTTCTAAGTTTTTGTCACTGGATATTGCACCCATTAAATGTTTTTGGAAATTCTAACCATTTACTTTTATTTAGTACTTTTACATGTCCAGACTCTTACTTTAAAGGTTCAGTATGTAAGATTGTAATGTAGTCTGTAACTTTTCAAACAATATATTTTTAACATATTTCTTCACTCTGTCACTATCTACTGACAAACTGATGTTAGACAAAGTAATCTCTGAAAAAAACTATAGTCCCCTTGCTTCTCTATCAGCATTTATAAAAACACTAAAAACACAGAGTGACCAGGACAATGACAGCCAATAAAAACAGAGTTTGTAACCAGCCAATTAAAAACAGAGCTTGAATTTGAATCAGCCAATAAAAACAGAGCTTGAATTTGAAATTCAACAGACCACAAGGGGGCAGAGCCACATATGGCTCTGAGGGGGAGGGATCAGAATGCTTTGCCTGTTGAAAATATTTCTAAGTTCTGCAGTTCTACAGAAACTGCATACTGAGCCTTTAAGTACATTTTATAAGACTAATTTTCTTTTGATACTTAAGTATATTAAAGGTATTGTGACATGATTTTGTAAATTTGAATATTTGTCAGAACATATATATCTTATATCATTGAGCTCTGGTCGTTTTTGCATAATAAATTATAAATATATTAAATTTTTATTCTAAATTATGCTAATTTTTTCTCTGGTACTTGCTGGGATACGCCCCTAAAATTCCGCGCATTCCCGCAATACGTCATCAGTGTGACGTGACACATCAGTGTGACGTGACAACGGGCAGAAGGCAGAGCCTTGCCCGTTTGTTAAGTGTGTTAACTGCTTGCCATACACATTCATTTCCTGAAGGATCGCCTCTTTTATTTGTGTAACTTGAAAAATGCCGTCACGTTGTAGCGCATTTGTGTGTTCTAATATCAGCAGTGAACAAGTGAGCCTTCACAAATTTCCAAAAGATGACAAACTTTGTCAAGAATGGACCAGACAAGGACCGGTGGGTTCCAGGAGTCGTATGTCTGCAGCGACCATTTCACTGCCGATTGTTTTCAGCACCTGGTATAAAAGAATCTTTAGGATTACCAGTAAGATTCAGAAGACTTTTAAAACCGGATGCTATTCCTACTATTTTTAAAAGAAAATCTACAGAAGAAAGTCCCAGGAGCTACCATGTCGAAACAACGCAGGGACCATCGGAAGACTGTCCAGGAGATGAGTAAGTCTTTGTGTAAACATAATCGGAGGTGTGTAGTGTTTTAGATTATAAACTATTTATTTTACGTGAGTTCATGTTGTTTTACTTTATACACTTTGAGTGTATAAAGCCAATTATCACGGCAGATTATGTTTGTTCGCTGCTAACAAGCTAGCCGAATCAGATAGCTAACACAATAGCCGCGATACAGGCCACGTTGCTATGTATGTATTTTTAAATTATGTCTGCGCCATCAGGTAACATCTCGTTTCTTTCTATTCGGGGAGGGTTTATTAATGAGAGTTTTGGAAGATTTACTGTCTTAAAATGATATATCGCTGACGCGACCGGTAATAAGCCGAGATAGCAGCTAACAAACATTAGCCGAGAGCCCGGAGCAAACACGTTGCTAATGATGTATTTTTAAATTATGTCTGCGCGATCAGGTAATTCTTTTTATTCGGGGAGGGATATTAATGAGAGTTTTGGATGATTTACTGTCTTAAAATGATATATCGCTGACGCGACCGGTAATAAGCCGAGATAGCAGCTAACAAACATTAGCCGAGAGCCCGGAGCAAACACGTTGCTAATGATGTATTTTTAAATTATGTCTGCGCGATCAGGTAATTCTTTTTATTCGGGGAGGGATATTAATGAGAGTTTTGGATGATTTACTGTCTTAAAATGATATATCGCTGACGCGACCGGTAATAAGCCGAGATAGCAGCTAACAAACATTAGCCGAGAGCCCGGAGCAAACACGTTGCTAATGATGTATTTTTAAATTATGTCTGCGCGATCAGGTAATTCTTTTTATTCGGGGAGGGATATTAATGAGAGTTTTGGATGATTTACTGTCTTAAAATGATATATCGCTGACGCGACCGGTAATAAGCCGAGATAGCAGCTAACAAACATTAGCCGAGAGCCCGGAGCAAACACGTTGCTAATGATGTATTTTTAAATTATGTCTGCGCGATCAGGTAATTCTTTTTATTCGGGGAGGGATATTAATGAGAGTTTTGGATGATTTACTGTCTTAAAATGATATATCGCTGACGCGACCGGTAATAAGCCGAGATAGCAGCTAACAAACATTAGCCGAGAGCCCGGAGCAAACACGTTGCTATGTATGTATTTTTAAATTATGTCTGCGCCATCAGGTAACATCTGTAATTTTTTTATTCAGGGAGGGTTTATTAATGAGAGTTTTGGAAGATTTACTGTCTTAAAATGATATATCTCAGACGTGACCGGTGTCAGGGACTCTTGTTAGCCAAGATAGCTTCTAAAAAAATTAGCCGAGAGCCCGGAGCAAACACGTTGCTATGTATGCATTTTTAAATTATGTCTGCGCCATCAGGTAACATCTGTAATTTTTTTATTCAGGGAGTGTTTATTAATGAGAGTTTTGGAAGATTTACTGTCTCAAAATGATATCTCAGACGCGATAGGACATGCTCCGCCATTATTATTTAAATGCACGTTGGAGCGTGCCTTCCCGTTGTCACGTCAAGATGACGTTTTGCGGAAATGCGCAGATTTTTAGGGGCGTATCCCAGAGAAAAAAACTACCATAACTTGGAATAAAAATTTAATATATTTATAATTTATTATGCAAAAACGACCAGAGCTCAATGATATAAGATATATATGTTCTGACAAATATTCAAATTTACAAAATCATGTCACAATCCCTTTAAATGTCCGATACTCTAAGACTTTTAAGTAATTTTATGGTAAGATGCTTGTATTTTCACTGAAGTATCACTTTGTGGTACTTTATATACAACATTGATTTTCAGAGTGTGCATCTTGGAGCTGAAACACCAAAGGTGAGAAGCAGGCCAAAATAAGTGTTTTATTAATGGAAATGTGCAGACGTAAGTTGATTTGTACTTACAACTCCAGGTATTTCACACGCAGTCTCTCGGTTGTTCTGTTCAGGGTCACAGTAAATGCGAAGTGTCTGAATTTCAAACTAAAATAAATGAACAAAGGGAGAAAATAGTGTCAAAAATACAACTTAATGCTGCAAACTCTAAATCAAGAATACAACACAAACGGATTTTACCATGGGAGTGATTGTGCAACTTCAGGTTGAGTTTTATCCGTGCTTCGCCTCTAACAAATTGAAATTACCGTAACTTCCAAATGAAAGGTAAATGCTCCAACTGGGCATTGAGCAGCTGCATGTTGCCAGACCTCCCTCAGTGTTTAAAAGCAGAAACATTACAGTGTTCTTCCATGATTTAGAGATTTGTTGATGATGGTTGAGAAATGAGTCCAGACCATCTTATGAAGTGTTTTACTTAAGTCCCCGTGTGAGCAGTTCTTAATCACCTAGTTTGTGTTCAAATAAATTTTATTGTGCTAATGTGTGAACACGCTAGCTGGCAAAGGAAATGTAAAAATCATGTATTAATTATATTGTTCTTATGTGTGTTTGTGTGAGTAAAGTCTATAAAAATGCACAGACATGATACGATTTGTACATCAATTCAATGTTAGTTTCTTCTATGTATTACAAGATGTGTTATGATGTTATGCTGTTTTTCTTGAAGTTTTTTTTTTTTTTTTGCGAGTCCAGACGGTTCTTCTCGTCCTCAGCATTTCATTGCATTGTTGACCTTGTGTTGATTTTGCATATGACAAATAAACCGAACCTGAACCTGTCGTGACATGGTTGCAGGCCTGATAAAGAACTGAACTAACAACAGTGGCTATGCTCCTCAATCGTTCATCTTTGTGTTCACACATGAATAACAAGCCACGCTAAAAAAAAGTCAGTTTTTAGTATTTTTTTTAGTATGTTAGTACTTTGTAGTATTTTTTTGGTATGTTTTGAGTATTTTTACTGCATGCTTTGGTATTTCTTGTTTTTCTTTGTTTTGGCGAGTCGCGACGGTTCTTCTCGTCTTCAGCATTTCATCACACTGTTGACATTGTGTTGATTTTACATATGACCAATAAACCTAACCTGAACCTGCATGCACCGGTAATAAAGGCTATCTTGATTAAATGTATCATTTTGTTTTGCTCTATACATTTTATTTCACAAATCAACATGACAAACCTGCAAAATGTTTTTATCTGGGTCTGAGGTACTTTAAAGAGTCAAACTACCGGTGTGCTTTTATTTTAAATAGAAATTATTGTCTAATAGGGGCGTGGTGGTGCAGAGTTTATAGAAGGTGGGCCTGTGATATGAAGATCTCTGGGTCAACTCCCAGTACCAACAACATCTAAATGTGGGTGGGATAGGTGAAGCACCCACACCACACCTGCCTCCACCCTCATTTGCCCTACTCTGGGCCTTTGAGCAAGGCCCTTAATTCCCACCATCTGCTCCCCTGTGCTTCCAGCGTAAAAATAATTGTTAAGTCTTCATGCAACAATTAGCCATGGCGACCCCTGAAGAAGGGAGCAGCCGAAGAAAAAACTATTGTCTAATATAACACATTGAAAACTGTTATTCTCTGTACAATAAGATTTACCCAGCTTTATTTTAATTAAAACATATATCTGAACTGTATCAATACACATTTATCATTTTTATAGCATTGATTTGATTGATTGCTTGTCATACTTACAGGAACTGTTGTTTCCTTATTGACATATTTTCCCACTTGTGTCTTTCCATTAATAAAAATGCCGATTGAGGGCTGCAGAGGTAATGTTTCGATCTCCAGGTCATCCACATATAGAGTCACATCCTCTTCTGTGACCAGTAGTCGCAACTGGTGCCACTTTTCATCAAACAGTTTCTTTAGAAAAAAATAAAAAAATAATGTAATTTGCATGTAGGCACATCCATGCCTAATAAAACCCATTTAAAAGTTCATATTGAATTGGGATGCAAAGAAAACAGTTAAGGAAAACCAAGGTACAGTTTAGACGAAAATAATTAAATATACTTTTTCTTTCTTTCATTAATAAACTGTCATCACAAAAAGCAGCCATGACACAGTTGGATAATATGAATATATTTAAGAAGATGTGTGCACTTGAGAAACATTAAGGAGCAGAATTGGAACATCAGATTTCAATAGAACAGAAAGTGGCTTTATGCATCGGTAACGTGAAGCTTTGAATAACTTGTTTAAAATATTCATTTTAATTAAACATCTATTTTCTCATTTGGAAAAAAAGTAGCATCATTGTAAGGCTAAATACACCACATTGCCTCAGTTACAGAAAGTAAAGAAATGTTCATGTCCCTAAAAATAGAACAAAGATATTTTAGTTCTAGTGGAAAGGAAATTAAGTTATTACTTTTTTAGAAGTACTGTACTCAAATAAGATGACCTTAAGAGTTTTGTAAAAACCCATAGACAATAGTTGAAATATACCCATATGGAAACATCATGCAATTTTTCATTTTCACTTTGCCCTTTGGTGGCAAAAATGTTACACAGTATTTAATAGCAATTGCCAAAAAAAAAAAAAAACATCATGTAGCCCAACAAATTTTGCTATGGTCTGTAAATGACTGCAATTGCATTAGATTGATTTTTTTCTAAAGTTTAATGATGGGATGAACAAAAGAAAATTTATACCATCTGAGGTTTATGTCATCTTAGTAATTAGCTTTTCAAAGTACATTTGTTAAAATGTAAACAAGTAAACAAGCTGTTTGGAAAGCCTCATTTAACTGGATCCAGAAGAACCTCAGAGACAACATGGCTACCAGTAAATGGCTAACAGCTGCCTCAACAATGGAAACAGTGAAAAAAAAGAAGGATGCAATTCCGGTATTTTTCATGCACCTGCAAAAAAAAAAAAAAACTGGGCTCCAAAGTCTTCCAGATCCAGCTTCACAAAGTAGAAACCTTGCCAAAAGTCTGGATACTGTTTGTGTTTTCTACCTCAGAAACATACTGTACTTTTATCAGCACATAAAAGTGCTGCTTTCATTCACTGCAACAGTGAAACCTCACAATTTCCTCTTTTGAGTTATTCCTGTGTTTAAAGTTGTGGACACACAACAATCTGGAGACCTACATTCCCTCGCTTGATTATTGTGAGGCTACATTGCTGATTATGTGGCCATGCAAAGTATTACTGTAGCCACACATCACTAATGTGTAGGCATGCAAGACTTTAACCACCAATGCCAAAAAAGTAGCCTCATCAGATTCAGAGGATTTGTGCAGAAATAACCTGCCTTCTCAGACTCTGAGAACTAATACTGAGAGGTAAAATCATGTTTTTATATTTCACTCATAATATTTTGGAAACACTTTACAATAAGGTACTGTATTTTCCGCCCTATAAGTCGCACAACCCTATTAGTAGCATCAGTCCAATTATGTCCAATAAATTGGAAAATCCATAAATATGCCGCTTTGCCCTATAAGTCGCACCTACGTCACCGCTGACGTAACGCGTCACCGCTGACAACCCAGAAATGTGGGCCGGTGTTTTGCCCAAAATGGATCAACAGCCAAATGGCGGACACAGGAGCGTGCAGGAAGGACTTTCACAAGATTAACACTTAAAAACAATTATTTGTTTCCTGAAAATTATAGCAAAGATGTGTCTTAGCTGAACTTTTCCTTAATACATTAATTGTGAAATGAGCTGGATTTAAAAATTAGTTTTACTATGTGCAAAACCTGCACCCGCACGGGTGATAACACTGCATTTCTTTAACATTTAGCAAGATAAACCCCTAAAAAAAATTGTTTGCTGAAAATTATAGCAAAAGTGTTTCTGAGCTGAATTTTTCCTTAATAAGTTAACGTAATTGTGAAATGAGCTAGATTTAAAAATTAGTTTTGCTACGTGCAAAACCTGCATCCGAACGGGTGGTAACGCTGTATCTCTTTAAAATTTAGCAAGATAAACCCCTAAAAAATACATTTGTTTGCTGAAAATTATAGCAAAATTGTTTCTGAGCTGAACTTTTCCTTAAAAATGAATATACTGTAATTCATTCATTCATTCATTCAATTCAACCTTTATTTATACAGGCTAGCCTGTCCAATCAGCAGGCTGTAATCACAGGCTAGTAATGGTCCAATCAGCTGAATTTAAATAGTTTCGCTACGGCGTCTCAACAAAACGAGCACGCGCAGCAACAGACATGCAGTGCAGCGAACAGACCTGCATTTCTTTTAAATTTAAAAAGAAAAGCACCTAAAAAAATATATATTTGTTAGCTGACATTATAGTAAAAGTGTGTCTCAGTTTAACTTTTCTTAATAAATGCACTTTGACGGTTAAAACATGGCAAAATGAAGCAGACAAAATAAAGCGGCTTTAAAATTACTACACGCTCACCCGCCCATAATGATGACAAAAACAGCTATTTGTTTTATGGTTTTTATTCAAACCCATAGAACTCTTTGTCTTCTGTGTCGCTGGCGAAGAGTTCTGCCAGCGACTGAGGAATATTCAGCGCTGCTGCGTCCTCTTCCTCGTCTGGGCTGTCGGAGTCATCCTCAGCTACTGCTGCTCCAGCCGCTCCAGCTAACGGTGCGATCCCAGCCTTTCTGAACCCCGACTGGATCTTTTTTTGGTCACAGAGGTCCACCACACTTTGTCGATCCATTGGAGGACCTGCTGAAAAGTGGCGCATCCGTCCTGTGGCTGTAAAACTGTGGTCACCGTCCACCATCCACTCCTCCCAGAGGTGGCGCAGAGCTGCTTTGAAGCTGCGGTTCACCGAGATGTCCAGCGGCTGCAGCACTTTCGTTAATCCTCACCGAATTATGGCAGTGATGGAGTTGCACACTTTAATCTTGTCCTTGAATTGTGGCGTGATGTGGGTGCGCATGCTGTCCATCACCAGCAGGGCTTTCTTGGTTTTAAAAAACCCCATCTGGCCTCTTGGTGAAGCATTTAGCGAGCCATACCGCCATCATCTCCGTGTCCATCCATCCTTTTTCATTCACAGCCACAACCACGCATGGGGGAAACTCCTCTTTAGGCATGGTCTTTCTTTTAAAAATGACCATGGGCAGTAGCTTTGTACCATCTGCGCAACAGGCCAGCACCACTGTGAAGTGGGACTTCTCGTGTCCAGTGGTGAGGATGTTCACGCTCTTCTCACCTTTCTGGGACACACTCTGTCCCATCGGGATGACGAAAGTGAGGGGCACCTCGTCCATATTAATAATGTGGTCTGGCGAGACGCGGTCGGAAACTTGCGATCCTCTCCTCAAAGTCCGCCGGCAGCTTCTGGCACATTGTGGTGCGCACTCTGATTGAGAGCTGGTGATGGCGCATGAACAGAAAACACCACGACGGTCTCCCAGCAAACTTCATGATGTCCATCTCCTTAGCGACCGACATCTTGTGCAACCGTAGCTGCACAGTGGACAGCCCTCTGCCTGACACTCTCTCCTCCAGGACCCACGCTTTCACCCTTTCCTCCAGCTCTGGCCAACGGGCCTTGCACCCGCGGTTAGCCCTCTTCGACCGCTTCATGGCCGTGAGCGAGACCTGCGCCTTCCTCTAGTCACGGACGAGCTTCTCACTCACCCCTAAATGACGGTTGGCTGCACGGTTCCCGTGTTCTGCTGCAAATGTAATCACCTGCAGCTTGAAATCTGCAGCATAGGACTTCCTTTTAGGCGGCATTTTCGCTCTTTGTTCTCTCTCGCTGTTGTTCACTGTTGTTGTTGTCATCTCTGTTCTACTCACACCTCAGATGGTCTAGTGGCAGGGCTTTTGACTACAGATCCGAAGGTCGCGGGTTCGCGCCCCGGCCACTACCCAGCTTGGGGTGTCTATGAGTGCACACCTATTTCTCCAGCTCCCCGAGCGCTTTCGGGCTGCTCACTGCACCACCTGGTAGGTGGTTGGGTTAAATGCAGAGACGAATTTCGTCTGTGTATGGGAACATACGCAGATGACAGGAATAGACATTATTATTATTATTATATTTGGCGCGGGGTGATGGGATTTTGGCGGCTTTGAATAGACAAATACAGTAATGGGAAATGCCTACAGGTACGCCGGCAGCCGTCAACAGCCTAGAGGGCCTTTTAGCGCCCATAGCGGAGGAAACTGGTACTGCCTGCGCCCCTAGCGGCCGAAAGTGCTACTGCACCATTTTTTTTGCCAAAATGAAAAACGGTCATATCTCAGCCAAAAATTGGTCTAAAAATATGGGAAAAAATCCCTAAATATGTCGCTTCGCCCTATAAGTCGCAGGGCATGCAAATTAGGCAAAAAGGTGCGACTTATAGGCCGGAAGATTTGGTACATACAATTTGATTAACTAGTAAGGAATGCCTCAGGAACAAATCAGGAGCTAATGGGTAGTTAACCAGTACTTACTGGGAAACACATAGCCAAGACTTATATAAGGGGATTACTGGTTTATTACCACAGAAACTGGAGAAATTCACCATATTGGTTATGAATAAACCCTGCACCACTGAGGTCACAGCTCCTAATTGTCAAAAACCTGTTTCCTAGTGATTAGTGAATTTATTTGATTTTCTCTTTTGTAAACATATTGATGAAAGACATTTGTTTCATAATCTTGTACTGGTATCATCTTAACCATATCTGACAATCATTTACTGGGTACCAAATCATTGCCTTGATATTATTTTGTTCACTGATGAAGTGAAGCATCACACAAGTACTTACTGAGGAACTAATCATTACTTACAGGTAATCACTACATGACCTTGATTAGCTCCTCTTCATTTACAAGGTAACTAACCAGTACTCCCCTAACAAGGCTTAGCTCTGTGTTCCCCAGTAAAAACTGGTTAACTACCCATTAGCTCCTGATTTGTTCCTCTTTGGTTTTCTTAGTAACTACCCATTAGTTCTTGATTAGTTCTTCTTCATTTACAAGGTAACTAACCAGTAGTCCCCTAATAAGGTTTAGCTATGTGTTTCCCAGTAAGTACTGGCTAACTACCCATCAGCTCCTGATTTGTTCCTTAGGCATTCCCTAGTAGTTAATTACATTTAGTGTACCTTAATGTAAAGTGTTACCAATGTTGTATGCTCCTTATCTGATATATTCTACAGTGAGACATACCCGTATTTGTTTTTTGTAGGTATACCTAAATTCTAATAACTACAGGAGGCAGAATTATGACAGCTTCTACTTAAAACATATGTTCAGTTGAAGTTGTTTCTTTGCACATGGTGTGTTTGTATGACTCTCTTGGGTTTGAAAATATCCCTATTTTTAAACACTACTGTCCCAGTTTGGAATGCAGGCTTTGTGCCAAAAGTTTGACGACTGAAACAGAGATAACCCTGACAGGATCAGTAAGCATCAACTCAGACCTGCCATGATGAAACACTGAACATACATCATCAATCTGTTTTGTTGCATATGTTTAGAATCCTGTCTGTGTTTAACTGTTGAGGATTCAGTGGACTGAAGTAGCCAGCTGTTCATGCGGTTCAATCTCTGCTTGAGTGCACCAGATCTTCTTAATTATGGCCAAGTATCTGTTACATATCACACATTTTAATGTTACACTGGAAAACAAGTCTAAGTCTGAGGAGATAAACAACATATTTTAGCTATTTTTGCGGGAAACAAGATACAACTCACACCTGTTTTAACATAGACATAACATTTTATGAATCCAGTCTCCGTGTATCCGTCCCATTTTTCAGCTTTTCTAAAGTTTATGTCTACAAGTGTGGTCTGCAGCTGTAACTGTGTCACAACCTTAAATACACTAAAGTTATGAATTAATTACCGGTATTTAAACGCAAAAATGTTTTAAATACATTACACAACCATTTTTTTCTTCTAATTGTGAGATATAACATTTTTGTGCCATATAGATGAAAACTTGTGACTGAAATTTTTGAACACAACTGGGAAAGAATTGGCTCACTCCACAGTGGACTTCATGATGAACAAATGGATGTTTTAAATGAAGCTAAAGTCCAGACTTACTCGTGTTGTCTGCAGTGAAAACATGACAGTTTGTATTTCACTCGCTGCCATACTGGTTGTAGTGAAGGTGACAGTTCTATCCTGACCATTTAGAGTCACCGCCATCTGAGGCTTCCCATCGCGTGTCTGTATCCTCCACAGGTCCCACTCTTCCATAGTTACTGATCCTTTATACTTCAGCGTGGCCACAAAAACATATGATGGAGGTAGACCATCAGGAAAAAGGCTCCTGATTGACCAAACAGAAAAATGTGAGTACATTTTGTTTATAAGACACTTAAACACATGGCATGCTAAGTGCTTGAGTTACAGGGAATAAAAGGGTAAAAATAATTAAACAGGAAGAAAAATGGAAAATAAACAAAGCATACTGTAATTAGAAAAATCTGACAATAAGCTTGTCTGAATAAAAATGTCTTTATGTGCATTTTAAAGGACAAAAAGTGCCATTACAATTGGGGATGGGGCCGATCCGATCCAGTATCGGTATCGGTATCCGATACCAGCATTATTTAAGTATTGGGTATCGGATCAAACCTGCCGATACTTTTCCGATCCAGCTTCAAAGAGAACTTGTGTTCAATCACATTCTGTGACTGCACTTCTTAACATTGTATGAGATAAGTGGAGTGCTGTGTTGTCTTTCCCATCATGCTTAGCGCTTTTTTAGTTTTTTCAGCTGCACCATGAGTAAGGAGGACATGTGTGTGGTATAATTGCCTCCTGTCCTGTGTGCTGTTAAAGTCAGTGGGTTCCCTATTGTAAGGCTTAAAAGTGTTTTCATTGGGTTTATCTCACACAATGTTAAAATGAATAGATTGGATGCAAAAGTTTCATTATACAGAGTCACATACCTGAACAGTATCGGATCAGAAAAGTATCGGTATCGGTCGATACTGAGTTAATAAGTATCGGTATTGGATCGGAAGTGAGAAATGTGGATCGGTGCATCCCTAATTACAATATAAAAACAAGGAAAGTTTATTTGACAGTCACATCTGCCTGAGCTTCAAATTAAGTTTAAGGAAACCTCTAATAAACTTTGGTTAGATGAGCTGAAGGATTGATGGGAAATGCAATGCTTTAGCAGGTATTTTTGCCTTGTTAAACGTACAAAGTAAATGTTAACACTAATATACATCTATATAAATTATTGTGATTTCTAAAAGTAACCAATGAAGAAACAATAGGGCAAGTGTTTGGATTTGTTAAAGTTTATAGCCTTGTTGTGATGTTTTGTAGCAGCTAAGGATGGATACCTTCAGTTGATCTTTTGACACATATTTTCTTAATTTTGAAATAATTTTCAGGTTATAAAACAGTTTCTAACTATCTGTTTAGAATTATTGTATTTACTGGACAAAACCAACACAAAAGCTAGTAAGTTTCTCAAACTTGATCGGCTGAGTTTTAAATGTCAATTTGCATTGATGTCTCTTCTTGGAGTTTGACTGAAGAGTTTATTTCTTTATTTTTAATAATTCTTCATGCTTGAAAAGCAAAGCAATACAATAAATGTGAGAAGTTATGTTACTTAAAGTCCTCATAAGAACAAAATGAGATTTTGAAACTTTTCTGAATGTATATTTATTCTGTCGAAGAGAACATGTATAGATCAAGAACAGAAGAGGCCCAAAAACAGAGCCTTGGGGAACTTTACACAACAGAATACTGTAATCTGGTTTATATAAATAGGAAAAAATCTGTAAAAAATAAACAAATAATAATAATCCTTGAGAAGCATACAAAATTTCCAGAAAATGTAGTTCACTTCAGTACACCATAAAACACAATCAAAGGAAGTGTGATTACCTTGTAGCTTCACTCAAGTCATCCCGATGTGTCACTTCATATGCCTTAGTGCCATAAAAAGCTCCTTTTGTTTTCCTAGCCAAATTTAAGCTTAGCAGAATATCAAAGCCCTTTTCATCACGAGAATTTACAGGAATTCTGGCTGGGCAAACAGTCTCTGTAACAGACAAACACAGAAATAGACTAGACCATCATAGAATAAAAAGACGAGACACAATTGATCAGACGTCGCTTACCTTCACACAGTTTCTGTCGTATGACCTGTATAATCCTTGAAATAGCTTTGTAGTCCACAACAGAAAAGACATAAGTTGAAAATGGTTTGTTTGCAATGTCCCTCAGCTCTGCTTCTTCTGTTCCTGGCCCAACACCAATTGCAAATAAGATTACTCCTCTTTTTCTTGCTGCCTCAGCAGCTTTCAGGACCTCGTCTTGAGACTTCCCATCGGTGAGGACAACAGCAATTCTAGAAACACCTGCTGGGCCTCGCTCAGAAAATCCAAAGAGTTTGTCCGTGGCAAACTTAATGGCTGTCCCGGTCCTTGTGTTTCCTCCCATGTACTGAATGGACTCCATGGCTTTGATGAGGTCTTTGTTTGTGGAATGCTTCCCCAGAGGTATTTCTAACATGGGATCATCACTGTACTGGACCACTCCAACCTGAGTAAACTTCTGTCCAATGTTGAAGCTGGTCGTTATGTTGACCAGCCATCGCTTCACTATTTCAAAGTTGACATCTTCAACGCTCCATGAGCCATCTAGAATGAAGACCAAGTCACATGGTGCAGTCCTGCAGCCTTACAGGAAACAGAAAACAGCGAAAATATGGATTAATTAAACTGTACACAGGTGGTTTAAAATCAATTTGAGGATTTAAAATCATCAATGCCACTTGTGTTTTTGAGAATTAATGAAATATAAAAAATGTCATAGAGATCAAAAAGTGGTGCTCTTACTTCTTAAGTCTTCATCTTGAGCTGTGCTGGTCAAGAGGAGAAGCATGAAGCAGAGGCCTCTTAAGACACAGTGCATGGAGTTCGCTTTGCGACCCATCATGCAACAGTACCAGTTTTCAACAGTGCACCTACAGGGAAAAAGTAAACACCGTCTATTACATGGGAAAAAAAATAAGAACAAATGTGTGTATTTGGAACATGAAACTAGATGCTATTCATTTTAATATTTAGGTCAAAAAATACATACAGTGTGTTTTTTACAAGATGTACAGTTTTATCATACAATGAGATGACTGACATATATAAAAATAAATAAATAAATAAATAAGAATCATGCTTAAAAAAACATTGTTTCATTTTTATTTTCCCAATACATGTACAACCAAAATAAATAATCAATCATTGGTGCCCTACTGCAGCTGGAAACTACTAAGATAAGGTAAGATAAAATAAGATGGAACTTTATTGATCCCGCAGGAAATTGGTGTGTGTAAGGAATCACACAAGATATGAAAAACAGAGAATAAAAAATAACAGTATTGTAATTAAGTATTGTATTGCAATTAGTTGTTGTAATTTATAGTAATTATTGTAATTAAAGGTGCTATGTGTAACTTTCTGTAGAGTGCAGAACTTAGAAAAGTTTTCAACAGGCAAAGCATTCTGATTTCAGCAGAGCCTCCCCCTTAGAGCCATATATGGCTCTGAGGGGGAGGCTCTGCTGAAATTCAAATTCAAGCTCTGTTTTTATTGGCTGGTTACAAACTCTGTTTTTATTGGCTGGTTAAGGACGGGTCACTCTGTGTTTTTAGTGTTTTTATAAATGCTGATAGAGAAGCAAGGGGACTATAGTTTTTTTCAGAGATTACTTTGTCTAACATCAGTCTGTCAGTAGATAGTGACAGAGTGAAGAAATATGTTAAAAATATATTGTTAGAAAAGTTACAGACTGCATTACAAAGTTACATAGTGCAGCTTTAAGTATTGTAATAACAGTGTACAGTATGTGTGTACATAATTGTATGTATATCAGAATGCGTTTAACAATACCACACCAAATTTGGGATCTCTAAAGGAATGCAGCATATTTATTTTATATGGCTGATGTTTAAATGGTGCTAAGAGCTGTGCTAAAGGCTATATGTCATCCAGAGTTTCCTATATATTTTGAACTGGGTTGGGAAGAGGTGTCCGTGAGAAGAGGAGCATATGTTTTCCATCACTTTTATACCCTCAAATCACCGAGTCATCCCTGTGGATGGGCCTATTTCTATCTTGTACAAGATGTTACCCATAAGAACACATGCATCATCATGAGAAAAAGGTTGAACATTCAAACCATTTTGTAATGGCCTGCAGTAACCTTTCTCTACAGGGAGACAAGCAGAGAAAAAAACATGCCAGGGAACTGTTTCATAAGCATCATAAACCCTCAGATTTCCTAACTGTAACAAATAAAGGTTCAGATTTTTCCTTAAACCCATCATCTTTTACTTTTCCCACAAAAAAGCATGGATAAATCTCCCTGAGTTACTGCCAATCACATTAATCTTTACTTTCTCATTACATCCTCCATCAGACCTTGTATTATGCAATAACGCCAGATTTATTGGTGTGCATCACTAATATTCTCACAGCGCATGTACATTAATCCTCACTGCATTGCATCTCCACTTCATAGCAAAAGCACTCCTAAAGCCTCATCTACCACATCTTTACATAATACTGTCAGCCGCTTTAAATTAACGGTTTCCTCAAGCTCTGATCACAAATCCCCTCCAACCATAAAGCTTTCTGTTTCCTGTAGGGGTTTTCAGCTGTTTCCTTAAATCACCACCTTCTCTTGGCTCAAATACAACACCGCTGCCCAGAAATGTTCCACTCATACTCTTTTTCTCCCTCTGGGATGAAACTAATTGTGTAACTTTCCTCAGAACATGAAGTCCGTTAAAGCAGTGGCTGCTATGTGTGCTAAAGGATATGAGTACAGTAGTTACATCATCAGGTGTGCCATTCTTGGATTAAAAATCCTTTATAAGCTTGTCAAAATGTTTTTAAAATGCTGGCATGGATGAAAGTAAGTGAAATTGACAGTTTGAGAAGAAAGACGGGTTTAAGATTTGATTTTGCATCCATATTTCTTACTCTTTTGATGCTCTTCTCTCTACTATACTAACGTATCAAATCTTGTTTTTATGTAAACCTGCAGGTTAAAACAATGGGAAACCTATTTTAACAAGGCCGTCAAAAACATAATCTAATGTATAATTTGTACATTTAAAAACTTGTGATATATTTGTAAAACGTTCAATAATAATAATAATAATGAATTCAATTTATAACGCACTTTTCATTAATGAAAATCTCAATATTTTAGTGACAAATAAAAACACAATACAGGTAGTCCCCGACTTACGAGCGAGTTCCGTTCCTACAAGGTGCTCGTAACACGAAATCTCGTATGTCGGAACCCGAAACACGTGTCGCTCGTAAGTCCAGATGTTCGGTCGTAAGTCGGAAAATGTATGCTAGCGCTACTACGAACACCCGTTTTTCAACACAAATGTACATACTAGTTCATAAACATGCACAGAACTTTGTTTACAAACGGTTAGCTAACACACTTTCATCTAAAAACACATACCAGTGCTGTATTTTCTGTATGTTCTGTACAACTTGTCGTTAGCCAGCTCGTAAGTCCGGAACCTCGTAAGTCGATGTGCTCGTAAGTCGGGGACTACCTGTAGTAGCTACCAACATTTGTCAATACTGTAAACTTAAATATACAGTATTGCTGTGGAGAATTGCAAGTGAGCAAAAAAAATAAAATCAAAGTGCAAGTTGTTTGTCTTGCTGCTTTATTTTTTTACAGCAGTTTCCATCATGTGAAACTGCTGACATTCCTGTTTGGAAGCAGTTGCAAATGAGCACCAGACATGTTGCACAATATAAAATACTTGAATTTGACAGGAGAGAAGTGACCATGCACCTTTTAGTTCGTTCAAATGGAGATTCGTGTAGATGCCTGAAACAATGACCAGGATAACCTTTGGCCAATCAAATCCATTCCAGAAGAAGCAAACAGGGGTCAGTCTCTGCAACATGACTGGATTTTTCCACCATGTAAACTCAGCGTGGAAGTACAACGCCGTCTGAGGGGGCGTTGAGGCGCTGTAGTTGTGTAAGTCGTTTTCCTCCACATTTTCCCCACCAGAGACCAGGAGGAGGTTGTTGGAAAATCCCCTCGTTGGCAACGTCCAGCCGCTGGGATGACTTTCCCCTCGACTGACTTCCCCCCAAACGGAGCTTTTCTGCACCTCTGCTCAGGCCACATGGATTTCATTTATGCCTTCAGACAGTGAAGCTCCTAACTGTGATCTAACACATGTAGTCCTGTTGAAGGGAATCATTCTTCATCCATGAATGAAAATGCAAACATTGCAGGTGCAGAGCTTTCAGGCTTACGGTTGCATACTGTGAACCGACAGGTGCATATGTGTAGCAGGTCTTATATTATGGGGCAGCATTTCATTAGTTTCTGAGTCACCGAACAGATTTATTTAAAGTATCAAAGTCAAAATTATTCTTCACTCGCAATTTGACTTACTGTACTTTTGATCATGTTCTGGGCTATTGTTTATGTTCATGTTTTTATTTTAAAATTTAATATACTGTAATTAAAACAAATTTTACATCAATTTTAAAACATTAAAATTTACATAAGGAGAAAAAGACTAAGAGGGACAGAAAATGTTGAATATGCACAATATGTTTTGTATTGTATACATATATACATATATATATACATATATATATATATATATATATACATATATATATATATATACATATATATATACATATATATATATATATATATATACATATATATACATATATACATATATATACATATATATACATATACATATATATATATATACATATATACATATATATATATATATATACATATATATACAAGCCCAAAACCAGAAAAGTTGGCACGTTGTGCAAATCGCAAATAAAAACAGAATACAATGACTTGCAAATCTTTTTCAACCCATATTCAACTGAATAGAATGCAAAGACAATATATTTAATGTTCGAACGGAGAAACTTTATTTTGTTTTGCAAATAACCATTAACTTAGAATTCAATGGCAGCAACACATTGCAAAAAAGTTGGCACAGGGACATATTTACCACTGTGTTACATCGCCTTTCCTTTTAACAACACTCAGTAAACGTTTGGGAACTGAGGAGACCAATTTTTGAAGCTTTTCAGGTGGAATTCTTCCCCATTCTTGCTTGATGTACAGCTTAAGTTGTTCAACAGTCCGGGGTCTCCGTTGTCGTATTTTACGTTTCATAATGCGCCACACATTTTCAATGGGGGACAGGTCTGGACTGCAGGCAGGCCAGGGGAGGACCCGCACTCTTTTGCTACGAAGCCACGCTGTTGTAACACGTGCAGAATGTGGCTTGGCATTGTCTTGCTGAAATAAGCTGGGGCGTCCATGAAAAAGACGTCGCTTGGATGGCAGCATATGTTGCTCCAAAACCTGTATGTACCTTTCAGCATTAATGGTGCCTTCACAGATGTGTAAGTTACCCATGCCTTGGGCACTAATGCACCCCCATACCATCACAGATGCTGGCTTTTGAACTTTGCGCCTATAACAGTCCTGATGGTTCTTTTCCTCTTTGGTCCGTAAGACACGACGTCCACAGTTTCCAAAGACAATTTGAAATGTGGACTCATCAGACCACAGAACACTTTTCCACTTTGCATCAGTCCATCTCAGATGAGCTCGGGCCCAGCAAAGCCGGCGGCGTTTCTGGATCTTGTTGATGAATGGCTTTTGCTTTGCATAGTAGAGCTTTAACTTGCACTTACAGATGTAGCGACGAACTGTAGTTACTGACAGTGGTTTTCTGAAGTATTCCTGAGCCCATGTGGTGATATCTTTTACACACTGATGTCGGTTTTTGATGCAGTACCGCCTGAGGGATCGAAGGTCACGGGCATTCAATGTTGGTTTTCGGCCTTGCCCCTTACGTGTAGTGATTTCTCCAGATTCTCTGAACCTTTTGATGATATTACGGACCGTAGATGGTGAAATTCCTAAATTCCTTGCAATAGCTCGTTGAGAAAAGTTGTTCTTGAACTGTTCGACAATTTGCCCACGCATTTGTTCACAGAGTGGTGACCCTCGCCCCATCCTTCTATGTGGATGACTGAGCATGTCAAGGAAGCTGCTTTTATACCCAATCATGGCACCCACCTGTTCCCAATTTGCATGTTCACCTGTGGGATATTCCAAATAAGTGTTTGATGAGCATTCCTCAAATTTCTCTGTCTTCTTTGTCACTTGTGCCAGCTTTTTTGAAACATGTTGCAGGCATCAAATTCCAAATGAGCTAATAATTGCAAAAAATAACAAAGTTTACCAGTTCGAACGTTAAGTATGTGGTCTTTGCAGTGTGTTCAATTGAATATAGGTTGAAAAAGATTTGCAAGTCATTGTATTCTGTTTTTATTTGCGATTTCCACAACGTGCCAACTTTTCTGGTTTTGGGCTTGTATACATATATATATACATATATACATATATATACATATATACATATATATATATACATACATATATATACATATATACATATATATATATACATATATATACATATATACATATATATATATACATATATACATATATATATATACATATATACATATATATACATATATATATACATACATATACATA
>JBBPBX010001265.1:26748-65970 GCA_038048925.1 Garcialebias charrua
TATATACATATATATATATATATATATATATATATATATATATATATATATATATATATATATATACACACATATGGTGTATGTATATACATGTATATACACATACATGTATACATGTACAGACGTACAGATGTACAGACGTACATATGTGCAGATGTGCAGACGTACAGATGTGCAGATGTGCAGATGTTCAGATGTACAGACGTACAGATGTACAGATGTACAGACATACAGATGTACAGATGTGCAGACGTACAGATGTGCAGATGTGTAGTTGTGTAGATGTACAGACGTACAGACGTACAGATGTGCAGAGGTGCAGATGTACAGATGCACAGATGTGCAGATGTACAGACGTACAAATGTGCAGATGTGCAGATGTACAGATGTGCAGACGTACAGATGTGCAGATGTACAGATGTGCAGATGTACAGATGTGCAGACGTACAGATGTGCAGACATACAGACGTACAGATGTGCAGATGTACAGACGTACAGATGTGCAGACATACAGACGTACAGATGTGCAGATGTACAGACGTACAGATGTGCAGATGTACAGATGTGCAGATGTACAGATGTGCAGATGTACAGATGTGCAGACGTACAGATGTGCAGATGTACAGATGTGCAGATGTACAGATGTGCAGATGTACAGATGTGCAGACGTACAGATGTGCAGATGTACAGACAGACGTACGGACGGACGTAGTACGTACGGAAAGACAGACAGACAGACAGACAGACAGACAGACAGACAGACAGACAGACAGACAGACAGACAGACAGACAGACAGACAGACAGACAGACAGACAGACAGACAGATAAACACAAAACATATTTGATTATTGAACTCCACAACAACGACAAAAAAACAAAATAAAAATTACTTAAAACACGAACATTGTTATTCTGATTTGGTTTTAGCTTGAAGTCACTTGAACTCCAGGCTCTGGCTCCGTTTGAACTGTTGCAGTTGGAGATATCTACTGTTAACTTGGCAAGAGGATGTTGTTCCAGTCCAAAAACAACAACTGCTGCTCAACATCTGCAGCCGTTGCCAAGACCAAGAGGGATTTACTGCCGCCAAAGCTGTTCAACACATCCAAACAATTAAAGAGTTCCTTGTTAAACGTCAGCTCATTGAGTTCTCAGTTTTTCAGAGAACATGTTCTCTGTCAGATAAGCTCCGACACCGTCAGTTGCCGTGATCATTCCTGCACAACGTGCATCTCATTCATACAAGTAGCGCTGTGTAGTGGTGCAACCTTCAAGGTGTTCGGACAAGCAAATAAATAAAAACCTTTATTTCTAAAAGAGAAGCAATGTTTTCAGGTAATTCCCGTTTGTTCTTGCTGTGACAAAATGAAAAAGTTAATATCTAAGTTTTTGTTGAATGCTGCAATATCCTAACAAAGTTTACGACACATCAGTTGTGTTTGCTGTGCATCCAATTTATACTGCAGACTACACAAAAAAAAAGTGTTAAACAAGTCAGACTGAGTTTTTCATTTGTCAAAACTTCCTCTCTAGAAGGTCTTCTTTCCATGCACGCTGCCTAACATTAGGAAACTATATGCACAATAGAAATGAGATGCATTATAATGTTTTACAAATATTGTCAAACAGCATCACAAAATTTCAGAAATACAATAAAGTTATACAAAATAGGCCAAAAGTTACCAGTAAGCGTCCAAGCCTTTGTCCAATATCCCAGTAATCCTCTCATTGGCAGCCAGTGATCAATACTGCTCACGATGCTGGGTGTACAGAAACTGGACTCAGGGAGAAGTGCACATGTTTCTCAGCTGAATGAAAGCCTGCCCTTTCTAGACGCTCTCTCCGTCTTCCGTTTCTGTCTGTCTTCCCCTCCACCCCACACCCCTTCACACTGGACTTTTACTGGCCCACAGCCACTCTCAATTACCACGGCTGGAAAGAGAAGCAGATAAGGGGAGCTTGAAAAACAGGCAGAACGTCCATCTCTGCTAGACCAAAAGGACAATAATAGTAACTAACATCCAAAGGTTGAAGGTTTTGATTGTGAGCGTGACGAGTAAATAAAATTTTATTTTATTATTTTTTTCAGATGTAGGACATTCAGCTGTCTCTAAAGTGCCAGCAAAAATGCAGTCCGGTGAATTTCACATCAACACCAAGTGGTGCTCACAGTGGCAGCAGATCATGTTCTCCAAGTCAGCGGTGATAATGCGTTAAGAGTTACTTCATTTCTATTTCTGCGTGGACAACTGAAAATCCTTAGAAAGAGAGAGCTGCAGCTGTTATGTGTGGACCGGACAGATTTCACGTCAGTCCTCTGTGACTAGTCCCATCATGTCTGGAGCCAGAGGCAGCCTGCTCTGCATCATCTACCAGCAGCCTCAATGTGTGCACGTTATCCTAGAGGCTCCAAGAAACCTGACGGCCTTCTCAACGCTGCGCAAATTCAGAATAATTATTGCAGTATTACTATAAAAGCAACTACCGGTAATAAAATGTATAATAAAATTAAAAAATACATAGTAAAAGCGGAGACAGATGATTTACCAAAGGTTTAATTTTAGAATTTTAAATGCAATAGATCAGTTCTCGAAGACCCCGAGGTGGGAAACGTGTCAGAAGACAGAGGGAGAAGAGGAAAGTGAAGAATGTAGGACTGAGGGTTGCAACTCTAAATGTGGGAACGATGACAGGCAAAGGTAGAGATCTGGCTGACATGATGCAGAGAAGGAAGGTAGATGTTTTATGTGTCCAAGAGACCAAGTGGAAGGGCAGCAAGGCTCGCAGTATTGGAGCAGGGTTCAAACTGTTTTACCATGGTGTGGATAGAAAGAGAAATGGAGTAGGGGTGGTCCTGAAGGAGGAGTTGGCAAAGAATGTAGTAGAGGTGAAGAGAGTGTCAGATAGGGTGATGTGCCTGAAGGTAGAAGTAGAAGGTCTGATGCTAAACATAGTCAGTGGTTATGCTCCACAGGTTGGATGTGATGGGGAGGAGAAAGATAAATTTTGGAAAGATTTGGATGAAGTGATAGAGAGTATTCCCAGGGAGGAAAGAGTGGTGATTGGAGCAGACCTGAATGGACATGTTGGTGAAGGAAACAGAGGGGATGAGGAAGTGATGGGTAGGTTTGGTGTCAAGGAAAGAAACCAGGAAGGACAGATGGTGGTGGATTTTGCCAAGAGAATGGAAATGGCTATAGTCAATACCTATTTCCAAAAGAGGGAGGAACATAGAGTGACCTATAAGAGTGGAGGAAGGAGTACACAGGTCGACTACATTCTGTGTAGAAGAGGAAACCTGAGGGAGATTGGAGACTGTAAGGTTGTAGCAGGGGAGAGCGTGGCCAGACAGCATCGGATGGTTGTGTGTAGAATGACTGTTGTTGTGAAGAAGAGAAAAAGAGTAAAATCAGAGAAGAAGACCAAATGGTGGAAGCTAAAGAAGGAAGAATGTTGTGAGAAATTCAGAGACGAGCTGTTAAAGGCTCTGGGTGGTAAGAAAGAGCTTCCAAGTGACTGGGCTACTACAGCAACAGTAATTAGAGAGACAGGTAGGAAGGTACTTGGTGTGTCATCTGGACAGAGAATGGATGATAAGGAAACCTGGTGGTGGAATAGTGAAGTGCAGGACGCCATTCAAAGAAAGAGATTAGCCAAGAAGAAATATGACAGTGAGAGGACTGAAGAGAGGAGACAGGAATATAAGGAGATGGGACATAGAGCAAAGAGGGAAGTAGCTAAGGCAAAGCAGAGGGCATACAATGAGTTGTTTGGGAGACTGGACACTAAAGAGGGCCAGAAGGACTTGTACCGATTGACAAGACAGAGGGATCAGGCTGGAAAGGATGTGCAGCAGGTTAGACATATTAAATGTAGGAATGGTAATGTTCCTACAAGTGAGGAGAGTGTGACATGAAATGGAAGGAGTATTTTGAGGAGCTAATGAATGAAAAGAACAAAACAGAAAGAAGAGTGGAGGTCATAGAAACCGTGGACCAGGAAGTGGGAAAGATTAGTGAGGGTGAAGTCCGGAAGGCTCTGAAAAGAATGAAGAAGGGGAAGGTAGTAGGACCTGATGACATACTAGTGGAGGTTTGGACATGTCTTGGAGAGGTGTCAGTGAGGTTTTTGACTCAAATATTCAATGGCATATTTGATGGTGAGAAAATGCCTGAGGAATGGAGAAGAAGTGTGCTGGTGCCCATTTTTAAGAACAAGGGTGATTTACAGAGTTGTAGCAACTACAGAGGAATTAAGTTGATGAGGCACACAATGAAAATCTGGGAGAGAGTTGTGGAAGTAAGACTTAGACAAGAGGCGACTATTTTATAATCTGTCTGTTTTGTACTTTGATATCTTTGTTTTAATTTGTTTTAAAAAAATCTGTATTTCTCTCTCATGTTTGTCTATTGTTGATTAAGGAAATTCTACTGTTGCTGTTGTCATCATTCTTTAGTTTGTAGCAGGTCTCTCTTGTAAATTAGTCCTTGAGGCTCAATGAGATTAACCTGACTAAATAAAGGTTGAATGAATTAATCTGTGAGCAGCAGTATGGTTTCATGCCAAGAAAGAGCACCACAGATGCCATCTTTGCTTTGAGGATGTTGATAGAGAAGTACAGAGAGGGTCAGAAAGAACTCCATTGTGTCTTTGTGGATTTAGAAAAAGCATATGACAGGGTGCCAAGAGAGGAGGTGTGGTATTGCATGAGGAAATCTGGAGTGGCAGAAAAGTATGTTAGACTGGTACAGGACATGTATGAAGACAGCAGGACAGTGGTGAGATGTGCTGTAGGAGTGACAGATAGCTTCAAGGTGGAGGTGGGAGTGCATCAAGGATCGGCTCTGAGCCCCTTCTTGTTTGCTCTGGTGATGGACCGACTAACAGATGAGGTCAGGCAGGAATCCCCATGGACTATGATGTTTGCAGATGACATTGTGATCTGTGGTGAGAACAGGGAACAGGTGGAAGAGAACTTGGAGAGGTGGAGGTATTCACTTGAAAGAAGAGGAATGAAAGTCAGCCGTAGTAAGACAGAGTACATGTGTGTGAATGAGAGGGAGGCTGGTGGAACAGTGAGGCTACAAGGAGCAGAGGTCACAAAGGTGCAGGACTTCAAGTACTTGGGGTCCACTGTCCAGGAAAATGGGGAATGTGGTAAAGAGGTGAAAAAGAGAGTCCAGGCAGGATGGAGTGGATGGAGAAAAGTTTCAGGAGTGATTTGTGACAAAAAGGTGTCAGCAAAGGTCAAAGGAAAAGTTTACAAGACAGTGGTGAGACCAGCTATGTTGTATGGTCTGGAGACAGTGTCATTGACAAAAAGACAGGAGAAAGAACTGGAAGTGGCAGAAATGAAGATGCTGAGGTTCTCCTTAGGAGTGACAAGGATGGATAAGATCAGGAATGAGATCATCAGAGGTACAGCACATGTTGAACAACTGGGAGATAAAGTTAGGGAGGCCAGACTGAGATGGTTTGGACATGTCCAGAGGAGGGACAGTGGGTATATTGGTAGAAGGATGTTAGAAATGCAGCTGCCAGGAAAAAGACAAAGAGGGAGGCCAAAGAGGAGATATATGGATGCAGTTAGAGAGGACATGGAAGGTAGTTGGAGTGAGGACAGAGGATGCAGAGGACAGAGTGAGGTGGAGGAGGATGACTCGCTGTGGTGACCCCTGAAAAGGGAAAAGCCGAAAGAAGAAGAAGAAGTGCAATAGATCTGTACTCAGCAGTCTCTGACTAGGACAGTGTTTTTCAAAGTGGGGGACGCGGAGTGGGGGGCCTCAGAAACATGGAGAAAATTAAAAAGCAAAACTAAAAAATACATGTAGTAATAATAATAATAATTGCATACTGGGGCAAGCTGTGACTGTCATTTCCAGATAAACACGCTTGAGAGCGAGGTTAGAGTTCGTTGGTTTTGTCAACAGTTTGTGAAAAAGTTTGGGGGGGGGGGGCTTCAGTGGGAATATAATACAGTGTTTAAAACATGTTAGTTAATAACATTTTTATGCTCAGCAGCTATAATAATTAATTGAATATAGTGAATAAAAGTCAAAACATCCTAAAAGTTGATGTTTCTTTACATATTTTGTAGCATTGTTTGTGGATTTGCGAGGGGGGGCCTCGGACAGAAGCTCATGCTGTTTGGGGGGTCATGACATGAAAAGTTTGGGAACCCCTGAACTAGAGAAATATTTCTATACTGTATGTTCAAATGCATATGTTTTTCATTCCTATATTGCTATGTATGCAATCTATCTGACAAGAACAAACAAACTGCACCTCATATTTTGTTGAAAAAAAGCAGTCCACTGATAGAATGTAAATACTGTACTATTAACCTGAACCTTAACATTCTTTTGTGACGATAATATCTGTGTACATCCATTTTTAAAGCAATTGTAAAAAGTGATTAATATGATCAAATAAAATAAATTATCTCTAGTCTAAGAGCCCCAGTGATTTCTCAATGACAACCTTGTTGACCCTGAGGCTCAGCACCCTCTGGCAGATCACACGGGAAAAGGCCAGTTCAGCGTTCTGATCCGGGGAGTGGCCAGCCAGTTAACTAGGCCAGACTTTCCAACTCTGAGTAATTTTCTGTCTCTTCAGACAGAGGTGCACATGATGGAGGAGCAGGGAAAGATGATCAGCATGTTTATTTCTGCCTTGGCCATCTCTGTCTTCTGTGGTAACATCTGGAAACGAAATAGATGTGGGGCCATTAAAATCAATTGCCACAATTATATTTACGCTAAAGTGTTGTAGTTGGGTGGCATGCGCTTGAAATATATCAAACAAAAAGGATTTATTGCAATAATCTGCGGGAGCTCGCATAAACTTTGCATTTGTGAAGAAATAAACTAAAACTGTAAAGGTATATTTGTGTTGTGCAATCAAATCTTAATGAGCAAAGACATTATCTGAACAACATTTGTGGCTTTAAAATGTGCTCAACATCCTGAAAACTCCCCAACTTTTTTGAAATATAACTTCAATTTTTCCAATTAGCTTCTCAGGTTGGGAATTATATTTTGCATTCCTTCTAAAATACACACTTCATTCATGCATACAAAGCAATGAATGTGCATTAAAAAGCCATCGCTTTATCCACTTCAATACACTTTCAGTGTGGCTGCCCCCCGCCTGTGGAACTCTCTTCCCGACTGTCTGAGGGTCCCACAGTCTGTGGTTGACTTTAAGAGCGGCTTGAAGACCTTTCTTTTCAACCGAGCATACTCTGCCTCCTCATGATTCTACTTTTGATCTTAGTTGATACTGTTATTGATTTTACTTGTTCTATTACTTGTTTTATTGACATTTAATTTCTGTTGCACCGTGTAGCACTTTGAGATTTTCATTAATGAAAAGTGCGTTATAAATTGAATTCATTATTATTATTATTAATAGTATAATGCACGACCCCCCTTCTCCTGTCTGGACAGTTCTGAACAATCAGAATATTCTTGTAGATTAATTATTGCAGACATTGTTGATCAGGCTTGATGTGGTGTTTCTGACAAATCATCAGTGAAATATACGTTTCTTGTGCCCTCATTGGGTAGTTGTTGTGGTGTTACAAGGTGCTTAACCCTTTAAAGCACGTGTCAAACTCAGTGTGTGGGCCAAAGCTGGCCCTGGTCCCCCAAGATGACATTTTAAATGTAAAATAAGTTTATTGGTTCTCATTTTGCTTAAAAAAACTGAGCATACCATATTTTTCGGACTATAAGGCACACTTAAAATCCTTTAATTTTCTCAAGAATCAACAGTGAGCCTTATAATCCAGTGTACTTTATGTATGAAAACAGTCCCATTCATTCCCTGATGCATGCTTGATAATCCAGACAGAAAAATCTAAAAAAGTTAAGTCTGGTCCTCTGGACATTCAATTTTTTTGTTTTGTTTTTTGAATGTCCAGAGGACCAGACTTAACTTTTTTTAGAGTCACATTCATTGATATTGCGCCTTATAATTTGGTGTGCCTTACATCCCGAAATATACGGTACTTCATTTTGTGCAGATTTCAAATCAAATTCAAAATTCCAAAATACTGTACTTTATTAATCCCAAAGAGAAATTAATTGTTGATGTAGCTCATTTTGATAAATGAGTCTCTTGTAAATGAGTTCCCAAGGCTCAATGGGATTAACCTGTCTAAATAAAAGTTGAATGAATGACTTAATGTTCTAGATGCTGTTGGTTGTGGGCAGGAAGGATCTTAGTCCATCCCACAGTGGATCCAAAGAAACTGGCTGCAGATGCCGATCCATCAACCTGGACCCAGCAGACGCCTCGGTCCTTTTGGGCAGCAGGACTGCCTGAATGCCGGGCAGAACTCCTCCCCGAGTGATGGCCAGTTCTCCCAGCAGCCTTCCGAGCCCCTCGTCACTGCAGACTCAACTACAGGTGCCAAGGGACGATCTCGGTCCTCCCGCTGTCACGAGCCGTGTTTTCTGCTACCACTAAGATCTCGGCAGTCAGGCACTTGAGCACCACCTCCAGGTGGATGGGAATGCATCCACAGAACCTCCTTTTCAACTCATTTGGGATTTGGGGCTGTAGTTCAAGTATTATTTGAGCTTTTGAGGTGTTAATCAGCAGCTCCCAGTTGCAGATAACCACCTTGTTGTCGTGGTTATGTATCATAACAAATGTCCAAAAGGAAAAAAGGTTTCAGTGAAAATCCTTCCAGCAGAACAGCATCTGATACCAGTGGAAGTAATCATCCAAAAAAAAAAAAAAAGAGAGATTTACATACAGAAAAAAAGAGCAATTAAAGTTTTTAAAAGCAAAATCTCAGAATGAATGTAAGAGATCCACTTCAACATGCAGCCGCCTTGAGCGGCGTAATTCTGAAACAAAATAAAACGTCTGCTTTTTTCTAGTTATCCTTTATTTTGATGTGGAAGAGCAACAAATAATGTCAAACAGGACCAATTAAACTCCTGTTTATCAACCTGTCACCAAGATAAAATGTAATGTATCTGACTTGAGTTAATGTCGACTTGGCTTGAACCAAGTTTGTCATTTTGCTCCCCTTGTCTAGTAGAGTTTGACACCGCTGGAAGAGTTTAGTCAAATTCTTCAGATAGATAACAAGTGTCCAAGTGCACAAGCTGTAAAGGTTTTTTTCTTTTTGCAAAACTTTGACTGTAACAAGATATTCTGTGCACCGGTATTTATTTTTTTTCTTTCTGAAGCTTCATTTTGACACCAAGTTTACTTCTGGCACTCATCTGGACATTTTAAATGGAGCTTTATTAATACTGTAGAGCCCCAGAAAACTTTATAGTCATCCCTGGAACCAAAGTAGTTTATTTACCTGTGTGGCTTCATCTGGTTATGCCAATGACATGTTTATGTGTGAATGTAGCACGTTATATTCATAGTACTCATAATGACGGCATCAATACTTTTTTCCAGTTTCACTTGGACAAAACACAACACTGCTGGATTACTATTTCTACCAGCTAACATTCACAGTGTTTGGAACAAGCTCTGAAACTTTGAAATATCCATAAGTGACTGGATAGAAGACAGTAGAAAACCTCAAAAACGTTTGATTTACTGCCATTTGGAGGCTCAACTGTACTGGGACATTCTAATCAGCTCTCAGGCATTAAGTTGTGTTTATCATGATCACTTCTCTGGTTTGCCACAAGGATAAATGGTGAGCACGCCTCAAGCAAGTTGTTGAGCTCAGAGAGCAAAATCAGCATAATCGTGGATTACTAATAGTTTCCATGACAGAAACGGCCACTTTGAAGGAATGAAGCAGAGTGGCATGGCACATGTGATGCTGCAGTCACAAAAAGGAGTAAAGGATTACGATCTGTGCTTAAAAGGCTTTTAAGAACTTACATTTGAAGCAGGAGATGCATGTGTTTCCTATTTGGAGGGTGTTTCTTTGTCAGAGTGTTATGAAAGATAAATCATTATCCATTGCAAGAGATTTATGTATATCTTGTCTGAGCAGCAGGATATGCAGGATATAAACCAATGCAGATATGTTCCTGTCTTTGATTTTATACGTCTACCTTATAATGTTTTGCTAGTTTTTTGATACTTTTTTAAAAGGAGGAATGTGTGTGTATANTATATATATATATATATATATATATATATATATATATATATATATATATATATATATATATATGTATATATATATATATATGTATATATATATATATATATATATATATATATATATATATATATATATATATATATATATATTTTTTTTTTCTCTCTCTTTTGTTTTCTATTGTTTATTGTTTGATTGTTTATTGTTTAAGGAAATTCTACCATTACTGTTCATTGTTCTTTAGTTTTAGCAGGTCGCTTTCGTAAATGAGCCCATGAGGTTCAAAAGATTTACCTGACTAAATAAAGGTTGAATGAATGAATGAATATGTCCCTTTTTTAAATGAAAAGTCACAAAACAGGGAAATGTTTCAATCAACAGTTTTTTTTTTTTTTGCTGAATAATCACAGATCTGAAGCTGCACCAGTCCAACAGCAGCAAACCATGGTAAATGGAGCTTATTTATATAGCGCTTTCTAGCCCCCTGTGAGAAGCCCCAAAGCGCTTTACAATACCAACCATCCACCCATTCATACATGCATTCATACACGGTAGCGGCAGACTGCCATGCAAGGCGCCTTTCCAGTCCTACCGGGAGCAACTCGAGGTTAAGTGTCTTGCCCAGGGACACAACGACACATGGTGTGGGGAACCGGGATTCGAACCTCCAACCTTCCGATCGGGGGACGACTGCCATTACCACTATGCCACGGCCGCCCATGTGGGAAATCCTGCTGCTGGTGCTATTTGTACTGGTCTCTAAAACTAATTTACACAAAAATAAAATAAAATAAAATCACTACAGTTATTTGTTGTTGTTGTTGTTTCCCAGTTTACCTAATTTAAATAATTGTGTTCTTAACTGAGAGTCCCAAGATATTTGCATAAAGAAAATACCCTTATTTGTATGACTAAGGCTAATATAGCACACCATACAGAACCTGTTCAGAACCACATTAAAATAGTTTATGATTATAATACAACCAGAAATAAATAAGCTGCATTTAAAGCAACTCACAAACTTTATGCATCAATTTTATAGATCACTGTACTAAAGTAGGACATATTGTTTAAAAAAATTTTTAAAAATCTGTTAGGCTCAGAAAAACTGGAAAGATTTGTGAAAATGTTTGTCAAGTTTTGCTCATTAATAAAAACAACAGTTGCAACTGGAAAAAAAACGTTCTTTTTTTTATATAAATGCTTGACCTCTGTTAAGTTTTATGACATGTAATCCCTTTTGGAATGATGCAGAATGTGATTATTTGACTGAATTGATCTGAAGTTTTGAAGATGCAGCACTCACTGTTGTCTGAAAGTCACATCTAATGTCAGCTCTATGAGACTGACGTTAGGTAACGGTCAATAAATTCAGCTAATTAACTAAACTGGAATGTTTTCCTCTTGAAATACGACAATAAAGATTTTTTCTGGACTAAAAATATGTTTTTGGCAGGAGGTTGGTTTTGGAAATGTCTTCACTCTTAGTGGTTTGTTGCTGTGATTAATTAAAGTTTGCTGCTGTCGACAGCCTATTATTTACACACTCACTTGCCAAAGAGTTTTTAAACCCCTTCTCCAAACATTTTTGTGGAAGTAGTCACTTTATTTTAAGTATGTATAATTAACTATCAAGTTAGCAGAATATTTTAAGGAAAAAAACTAGAATGGGACAACATTTAGCTGTTTTCTTCTCTACGCAGAGACATTATTTGGTTGTTGCTCTTGAAATGATGTTCTATGAGAATTATAATATGAAATGTTCTCTTTTTATTATAAAGAACACATGTTTAAAGAAAAGTTACACTTGAATAGATAATTTTAAATAAAGCCTATAAACAGGGGTGATTTTAGAATCTGACCTTTAGGGGTGCTTAGCCCCCAGAGCTGACAATGGCTCTTGGCTTGGACAATGTGGTGGCCATTGGCGTCAGAAGCATTCATAATGCGTGTGTGTGTGTGTGTGTTTGCGTGTGTGTGGGTGGGTCCCAGACCCCCCCCACACACTGGTGGGAGGGGGGTGGGGGTCTGGGCAGTCTTTCCTCAGACATTTTTGAATAAAGCAGATGTAATTTCCTGCATTAAAGTATAGTTTAACGAATTGTTAAACATTTAGCATGCATCACGGTTAAACATTTACGTTTACCTATATAAGTAAACACTTGATTCAATAACTGTTTTGGAGAGCTCTGCACAACAAGAAGTTGCGCTAAGCTAGCAGCGTGCAATACAGACGCTGTAGCTAAGATGCTGCAGAAGTAGCGCTCTGCCTTTTAGTTGAGTTTGGGCCCCCCGTAGCCATTTCAGAACCCGACCCGATGAATTAACAGTAATTACAGGTCCAAACCCAACACCCCCCGCAACATTTTTTATTAAGCTTTGACTGCTTATATTGTTATTAACGTTTGGCAGACGTGTGCGGCTGAGTAAAAGGGCCAGAAGATCAGAGCTGAGGGGGTGTTTGTCCTTTCATGGCTGTCAAAACACAATAAATCCCTGCTTCTGCCTGCATTCTGCATGATTCAGACATGGACCCTGCTCTGACATGTCTGCGAGTATATTTTGGGATCTCACCTGTTTGGGTCATCGGCCACGCACGTCCGCTGAGTGCAGTGGCTGAGCGTCCATTTGGGCTTTGATAGATTGCTGCCTGGCAGTAGTCCCATCTGAAGCTTAACTGAACTTTTTCTTTATCTCTTTCAAGGCCGGTCAGCTTGCGGTGAAATGGCTGTGTATGGCTAAAGAATGTATGGCAAGCCATGTTGCCATATAATTGTATCGTCAGCTGAATGCGTCCGCTGATGCAATCAAAAGCCCGACACTGACCCGGCCGGCCCATCCAGCACATTATTGTGGCCCGGCCCATGCCAGGGTTAGAAATAACAGCTCTACTCTACTTTATATTACACAACCTAATAAACGCTTTGTACAAAATCAGTTTATTGTTAACTGATCATAACAAAGACTAAATTTGTACAACCAGAAGTTACAACTTAGCTATATGTTCATACAAAATATGCAAAACAAAGCACAACTAGCTGTAAGCAGTAACCTTTAATCTAACCATTACGCATACAATGTACTTTGTAATTATGACAGAAAATAGAAGGTTTACCTGCAGTTACCTTCATACAGATGAACATGTGGTACTTCCTGTTTATCACTGTTCTATTCAGCTGCTCATGAGGTCGGCCGCAGGGCTTTATCATCTTTTACAATTTTCCAGACTCAGTTTAGGTTTAAGAAATGGAATAAACTGTATTCCACCCTCTAAAGCAGAGCTATTCAACTAAACTGCTCAGGGGGCCACCGTTTCTGAAAACCAGCCAGACATCCAGCATTTAAAGTCATTATGTAAATAAACCAAGTATTACAATGATCTGTTACTTTTTAAATGTGTTTATTTTATTGCATTAATTCATAAATGCATATAT
This sequence comes from Garcialebias charrua, assembly GCA_038048925.1. Taxonomy (NCBI): domain Eukaryota; kingdom Metazoa; phylum Chordata; class Actinopteri; order Cyprinodontiformes; family Rivulidae; genus Garcialebias; species Garcialebias charrua. The sequence continues at coordinate 40,277 of JBBPBX010001265.1, forward strand.
TGCAGCTTTAAATCGGATTCCCAGACAGTTCACACCTGTTGAGAACAGAGTATTTATGGTAGCTGCTTCTGTGAATTAGAGTAACAAAGACCTTAAAGGTCCCCCGACATGATTTTTTTTACTATTCATAAAATTGCTCAAAATATATATATATTTTATCATTAAAATATGTTCCTTTATGCAAACAAAATGATAAATCACTTTAATTTTGCTTTAAAAGGGATTTTGAACTTCAAGCTGTGTTTAATCATGGGAAATCTGATTACACCCGAACGCACCATCTGTGATGTCACACAGGGCAGAGCTCTGGGCTTGTCACAGTGCGCAGGTATGAGCAGCTCGACATGAAAGTAAGTCTGATACAGCATCAGACCTAAATTAGATCCTGTTGTTTCTTGTTCCATCACCCAAACTATTTTCTGCTTCCCAAAATGAAGACAAATAGCTCAAATCTTCACATAGATTGCTAAATTCGTCGGGTTTTAAATTGTCCACTATTAAAGAGACCAGAGCCCTCTGCCCAGTGTTATGTCACAGATGGTGCGTTCGTGTGTAATTGGATTTCCCATGATTAAACACGGCTTGACGATCAAAATTACTTTTAAAGTAAAATTAAAGTGATTTAGCATTTTGTTTGCAAAAATGAACATATTTAAATGATAAAAGATATATATATATTTTGAGCAATTTTATGAAAATTAAAAAATCATGTCAGTGAGGCTTTAAGAAACCCCTTACTGTTAAGGTGTGATGTGTTGATTCGTCAATTTACATAGGATGGGTATGTTATCTCAGGTATGTGTGGGCGTTATCTCAGCTTCCAATTTACATAGGTTGGTGCGTGGCATGTCAGTCTGTTTATAACTTCACTGTCACACAGCCTGCTCCTTGAATTGAAAAAGCCTTTGGATAGAGGGTGAATCGTTTTCTATAACAAATAAAGTCCAGTTGTTTTTGTATTGAACGCTTGTTCTGATTTTATCATGTCCTGGATGACTGAGAATCTTCACCAGCATCATAAATGCAATAAACAGAACCCAAACCCAGAACTGCAAAAAAAAAAAAAAACCATTCAGGATGCCGAGTTAAAATTTTAGGGGTGGGCTTGAACACGCCCCAAAAAGAGGCTAAAATCGCCACTGGCTATAAAACTAACTTACAGTAAATGATTATGGTTGTTCTATACTCATACATTTTGATATTTCTCCTTTCAAATAGGTGTTGTTCTTGTTTAGGTTTTGCTTTTAAGTTTTTTTGTTCCGTTTTAATCTTGATTTTTTTTTTTTACCCTTTATTTTCACTTGGAAATACATTGAGGGTGACCCTCATTTCCAATGCAGTTGAGCATTAAAGGGATTAAAACATATAAATAAGAAATTAGAATTAATAAGGATAAAATTAAATGGAAAAAAGAATATTTGATATAGAGGAGAAAAATAAATGAAAAACTTAATGAAAACAGTCACAGGCTTTGTGATATTTACATGAAATGCTCAATTCATTCAAACATTTTGTATAAACAAGAACAAATCTTTCATCCTAAAGTATTCATTAATCATCCTCCACATAGCTTCTTTTCTCTTTAGGGTCGGTTCCTCGGCCTCGATGGGGGTGGCTGCTGTGCCCCACTGGTGGAGTTCAGCGCAGCACATCCAGAAGTGACGCACACCCCTGGAGGTCCTCTGAGGCCTGGGTGGCCCCTGAGACCTGGTCTACCTCCATGTCCCCTCTCACCCTGTTTCCCAGGCTGGCCGTTAAAGGCTCTGCCAGGATGTCCACGCTGACCTGTGATGGAGGCAGAAATGTTGTTTAGTCTTCAGTCTGCTCAGTCAGCTGAGTAAGGCTGTTTCTACAGATTCCAAGAAGAAAGCACTTTCAGAGAAATGAGTTTCTTTCTGTTTTTGGCAAAGGAGACATTATGCACCCAATTTATCTCATATTTAAAGCTCATCAGCAGTTCAGTGCAAATTTGACGTATGAAGTTGAAATTACCCTTGGACCCCTGATCTCCGGTGAAGCCTGGTAAGCCATAACCTTTGGCTCCTTTATCACCCCGCTCTCCTCTATTACCTGTAATCATCCAAAAACTTTTATCAGGCACGACAGCAAAGATATAGATTTACTATTCCTCCGAGTATCAGCTCAATTCAGTTCATTCATGTTGATGAAATATATACTTTTACTGCAATCACTGTTAAATAAATGTTTGGGACAACTTGTATACATTCTTTGGTTTTACTGGCCTTGCATGGAAACATTATATGACTGAGACATCAAGTGCTGGCCTCATAACATCAGGTTTTAAAACATGTTGTAGATTCCAGACCAAAACATGAAATCGCATGCAATTCCAGGAAGTAGTGATGAGTTGGAGCAGATTTTAACAGTGCAAAGGTCATGGATCCAAAACCAAACTGAAAATAAGTAAATACTAAAATGATGTAACAGATTTGATTCAATTTTGTCTTTTCTTTTATACTCTAGGTCTTAGGGTTTATGAAGCTTTGTAAAGCTTTTGCTAAAATTCTATATGCAGAGATGTCAAACTTGAATAAGAGCTACAGAAATCCTGCATTTTATTTAGGGAGGAGAAGAGGACAGAGGATGGGAAGGAGCAGCAGCTACCACAACCATCTTAAAATAGTCAGTAACAATATATAGTATTACAGTATTTACTGTTAAATCTGAATGTATGTGCTTATATGTTTATTTTATTTATTTTCATTTGCATTAAATCTTTATACTTGCTGTCACTTTTTGACACTGCGTTGTTACTCTCTTTTTCTCTCTATCACCTGAATGATGCTGCTGGAATTTAAATTTCCTTGAAGGAATCTTCCATGAGATCAATAAAGTTTAATCTCTAAATCATGCTAAATAATCCAGGTAAAAATCCAACAATGTTCAATCAGGTCATCTGGATGGTTTCTTTTTTTGCTGATATGTTTTGTCCTTCATCTAAAGGACTTCTTCAGTCTGAGGAGCCACCAAACAAACCGATTCCCACAAACAGCATACTGCATAGTGGGGGAAAAAAAAAAAAGTTTGCGGATGCAAAGATGGCCTCCGGGGCCCGCCCTCTACAGCATCAACTCTTCTGAGACAGTCATGCCAAACTGGTTCAAAACACCAAAGATTTTGAATTTTATTAAACCATTTAGTCTTATCTAATCTAATCTAAAAGAGCACAAACTGGTTACACTATGTAAAAGCTCCACATGTTTCCTTTAAATGTGAAATTTAAAGATTCAAATTTGCTTTTAGTAAAACTACTAGTAAAACGTATAAGCTCTAAAAACTCATTTACACTTTGTAATAGATGTCGGACAAGCTTGTCAAGTAGAAGGAAATGGGACATTGTAAAACAAAGAAAAATTCTGACAGACTACACCTACTTGTACGCTTGATAATGTATTACTGTACTCAATAATGTATACATATTGTACAGCTGAGTTGCTTTGAAGTGTGAAAATGTCTACACGAAGCTTCCCTCAAACCCCCTGGAACAATGCAACTGCAAGAGGCTGTCTTGCAGACCAACCGCGGTTCTGGGGAGAATCATTCCCTCCCCTGGGCATCTTAAACATTGGCCAGCTCTGCATTGTATCCGCTGGGTAATGACTTCTGCAACTCCTGGTGAGATGAAATCTCTGCCTTATTTTAATGAAGAACCGGCGATTTGGAAAGGAAATAAAAACTTCCTTCCACTCGTGGAGCCTATCTCCACAGAGCCAGCTTAGTTTATAGACTTAATTTTAGTTCAAAAACCTCAGTTAAGTTTTACAGACTTCTTTTTTTTAAAACTTAGTCCCAAATTTGCTCAAAGCTAAAAGCTGTTTATACATCATTCAATTTTCTTTGCAATATTACTGGTCATTTGCTACACAGTTTTAATACTTAAAGTTGTCAATAAATGTTATGTGCATCGTGACTTTAACATAATCAAGTGCTGTGTGTTCAATTTCAGCAAGAAATAATTTGTTTTGATTAAGGAATTAGTCCCCATCTATTCTTTTACACAATTATATATTCCTCTACATAATTTTCATTCCACATACAATAATGTATGTTGTATTCATTTATACCCTTCTGCTCACCACAGACTCATGTTCGAGCTGCTGTTGATACGCCGTACTGTTTTACATTTTTAGTGTTTAGCGTATATCTTAGATCTTCTAGTGTGCAGTTTGTTGTTCGTTTAGCGTAAATCTTAGATCCTTATATACTAGTGGTGTAACGGTACATGTGGGTGTATTGAACCGTTTCGGTACAGCATGTTTGGTTCGGTCCACGTGTGTACCGTTTAGGTTATTTTTTAACTCATTAAATTTTATTAACGAGATTATGCGCCGCGGAATTAAAGTTCCTAAGCGTGTTTCAGTACGGCGCTGTTATTTGTTGCATAGTCTCGCAGCACACGAAGCATTAGCAGCCTAGCGTCTCGTTGCGGTCTCCTGTTTGGGAACATTATTGCTTTCTTGTTAAATACAAGTGGACAAATTCGAAGCTGTGTGTCGATGTTGTTTCATGGAGATTGGATCTGCAGCAGGCAACACATCTAACTTGTTAACACACTTGAAACGACAATCCGAACGTGACCGTCTTATCTACAAGGAAGAAAAGCAGCTTGTTGCAAAGACTGATAACAGCAGCATTTAAACAACCTTTATCAGGTAATTCAGATCGGTCCAAAGCAATAACACAAGCTGTAAAGAGGTTTTAAAGCTCTGGATGTCCGAATTGTGTTGTTGATGTGCCAGTTTTAAGCTTATGATTAAATTTCTTGAGCGCCGCTACCTATGACATCCCATCACATCAACGCTTCAGCCAAAAAGTTGTACCAGCACTTTATGGAAAAGCTAAAACTGATTGTCAACAAGTCCTGGGGCCGATTTAAAGCCGCCACATGATGATGTTGAGCGAGAGAATACTCAACCACCTCATAAAATAAATGATGACCGTTCAAGAAGAGGTAATGTTATTGTCTTATGATCTAATTAACGTTTTTAAATTTAAAAATTTATTTTTGTGTGTGTTTTATTTCCAGTCTGGGACAGAGATAGCAGCTGAGTCTTCTTCCTCTTCAGGGAAATACTCCAGAGATCACCTCCAGCTAAGAAGTCTGTGATGACTGAACTCTTTGAACTTTTCCAGGGACCGGTGGGAAGTAGCAAGTCCCTTTTGGAGCAGGTCCAAGAAGAGGTTGTGAGTACAGAGCTTCAGGGTGCCCTTCCCTTGAAGCTGACTCTTCTTTGGTGGAAAGACAATGAGGCCAAATACAGCCACACTGCAAAATTAGTAAAGCTCTACCTCTTTATTCCTGCTCCCTGTTGTTAGTGAGCGGTTTTCTCCACCGCAGGAGATATTCACTGCAACTAGATCTATGCATTTGGCAGAAAATGTGGACAAGTTGGTCTTTTTGGCCAAAAACTGAAAACTTGATTAGTTAGATCGTAGATGGTCTGTTGCTGCTTATTGTTCTGGTTATGACTGTTACTGTATTTATTAAGATTTTTATTATTGTTAGTATAGTTTATTTATTGTAAAGAGTGCTGTTTATTTAAAATATCATCCAAATGGATCACTTTTATTCATTTTTATAGACACGTATCGTTTACTTGGCATATAAAATGTGTTAGTCTTTATTTTGTTCCGAAAATTAACCGAACCGAGCCCTCCTTGAAACTGAAACAAACTGAAATGGGATTTTAGCGTACCGTTACACCCTTTGTATATGCTGTTTCTGTTTATACTTTGTATTTTGCTATTTTTAAATGTAACTTGGACCATGTGTACACAGTTTTGTTCCATCTCATGTATCACATGTGATGCGAATGACAATAAACTTGACTTGAACTTGATTAAGAGGACACCATCACACATTTGCAGCATGTTGCCCTGATTGAGTCAAGAATCAAAAGTTTCATCATATTCATCACAAGTTCCTTCCTACAACAAACATTAACAAGTTATTGTTTTGTTATTGAACAAACTTCCACACCTGTTTCTCCTCGTCGACCAGGATCTCCATTTTCTCCATAAATTCCCGGTGGGCCAATTTCTCCAGCAGTGCCATCGTTACCAGGATCCCCCTGACAACACCATCACCAAGAACATAAATCATAACCCAATTACAGTACTGGTACTTGTTTCCACTAGAAATTCAAAATGTGCTTTTTATTTTTCAAGTAATGTGGTGCTTTCAGTTCATGTTTGTAATTTTCTTTACAAAAAAAAAAAAATGAAATGAGGAACACTGTTTGATAACATTGCATCACTTGTTTTGGCATTTTATGTCAAAAAATCAGGCTTACCAACAGTAATCTAATATAGTGGAATATTTTTACGCAGCCACGGCTTTAAGGACATTTATCAGCTTCAGACGCGTTGTGATCAGGAGTTGCGGAACATGAATACATTCAGCATTGTATAATAATGTGAAAAAGGCTTTCCAATTGAAAAACAGCCAAAGAACCATTCAACACAGACCAAGTGTCTAGTCTGTGACTCCTTATTTGTTCTCATGGAGACGTGGAAAATTGTAATGTTTTCATTCCAAGCTTTTCTGCCAAATACTTCAGCTCTCTTTAGTCCAGTCCAGACCCTCACAATGTGGTAGCATTTTGCTCAGCAAGACAGAGCAAAATGAAAATGTGTGTACGTACGGACGCTTCGATGCAAAAGATCTGTAGGTAATGAAGTGTCAGGAAAAGCTGCAGAGTTAGGCCTGATAACAAACATCCAGTCTGTGGAACTTACAGGAGGTCCTGGGGGTCCTTTCTGTCCAGGGGGCCCTGGAGCACCCATGGGAACATCCCCATAGAGAGGACAAACAGCAGCGCAGGTCCTCTTCACTGAGTTAGCAAAGGTGGACATCTGCTCCAGGACTACTTTCTTACAGACCTCGATCACATGTGCGGCAGGGAGGCTTGGGCCCTGTAAGAAATCATTCCCAGATTCATCAGCGGTGGTGATCGAACTGACTCCCAGGAAATGTAGTGAACAAAGGCAGCAGGATTACTGGAGGCTCACTTAAAGCTCCTTCAAATAAAACCTTCGCAGAGTCACCATAAGCTGTACACATACCTAAAAATGCATTCTTGACAACTAATTTGTGACCAAACAATGTGCGGGCCTTTCAGTCTGTCAACTCGAGCAAACCATTTCTCTGTTGTTGCTGTGTGATTTAAAACACTGTGATGTATTTGTGAGCTGAAAGGACATTTTAAGAAAATTGTATTTTACTTTACTATTACAGTACTTACTTTACTATTACTTTACTTTACTATTACAATTTTACTATTTAAGCCTATTTTTATTTTGCAAAAAAGATCTGTAAGAATTATAATGAGGAAATCTTATTGTCATCCTTCTGATACTCTATTTTGTAAATTGAAATCACTTAAGTTTTATGATTTGGTTGATTATAATATTCTTTTACTTATGTATAAGGCTCATACTTCCTCACTGCCATCTAACATTCAAACCTATTTTGTGAAAAGGATTAGTTGCTATAATTTAAAGGGAACAGAAATGTTTAGAACCAGTTTAAAGGGTAGGTCTACAACAATAAGAGGCATTGATCTTTGGAATAGACTAGAGGACAATGTAAAAAATGTGAAGTCCATACTAATATTTAAGAAAATTATTAAAACTATTTTGTTGAAGAGAACATTTAAGTTGATTCTAATTTAACAAATTATAATAGGTATTTTGATGTGACTGTATAATTTCTGATGAGACTGTATACTTTTGTATTACAAATATGTATATTAATGTTTGAATTGATAGTTTGAATTGGTTGATAAGGAGCAGATATGATAAGAAATGTTTTCTTCTTCTGCTTCCTTTCATTCTATGTTTTTGTTTAATTTTTCTTTTAAAATTTGTCATTATTTTAATATGAAATGAATAAATTATACAATACAATACTTACAGGGGAACCTGGAAGTCCCTGAAAACCATCCGGTCCTCCCTCACCTCGGATCCCTTTGACTCCAACTGGACCTGAACGACCAGGTGGACCTGCAGGGCCACGTGCCCCTCGTTTCCCCTGAGGACCCTGGTCACCCTTGTCCCCATCCTCCAGAAGGACGAGGTCCACGACAGAGCATCAGAAAAGTTAGAACATAACAGGTAGCCACTGTTACATGAACACAAACTTCCTATGGCTTTTACGTCAGGCTGATTATTAACATTATACTAAAGAACAACCAAACAAGACCATATGGTCTGGATAGTGTAAAGTCTGAAATGTTTACAATCTGAAAGTGTGTCTGAAAGCATCAAAAAAGCCAAATCTGGCAGAGAACATCTGAAAAATGTGAAAGGCTCATTTGGGTGTCATTGTAGGCGTTTCTGCTCTTATCGGATCTGCAGATGTTCTGAATATGTAAGGAATGCTACTTGATGGATTCACATTGAATTTTTCCAACTATTAACTTGCAACTGGATTAATTTGGGTGGATTTCTTAAACCAAAATCCCGGCAGTGATATCACATTTAGAAACCCCACATCTGCGTGACTACTCCCTTTAGCGACACAACTTGGCGCCACAACACGGTTTGTTTTAGCATCACTTTTCTAGCACGTCCATTTTATGAGATGTGCCGAGATTTTCATTTTTATACGATATGATAATCGCTTTTAGGATAAGATCAGTTTTATATGGTATTTCAATCTTTCAGTCAAAACACAGCTTACCCTTCCCTTTGGGCCTTTAACTCCATTTTTCCCCTGTTAAAACACAAACCAATGCTGATCAACCAAATCAAAAAGAGGTAATAAGGGAACAGAGAGAAAGAGATATTTCATATTTAACTGCATACCTGGGCACCTTTTCCTCCTTTGACCCCCTGGATCCCTGTGTCTCCCTGCACACAGCAAATTAAAAGTAAAAAGTGTGCCAAAAACTGATAGGTTAACATACTATAGCGGAAAAACAAAAAGACAGATGCCACAATTGACTTTTTAATTAACTGTAAAGATGAAAATAACTTGTTACAAATAACCTGACAAGTGTCAAGCATCCAGGTAAAGTAGAACCAAATATTTGCCTAATAAGTTAAAATTGAACAACTACCGGTACTGTATATGATTAATAAATTTTTATTTATTAATGGGATACAAACAAAACACCAAGGATAATCAATACTCAAGTTTACCAATATTTAAACTAGAAAACAGTTTGTTGCTTATAAAATAGTGGTTTAGTCTGAATAATAAACCTATTCTGTTTTCACGCCATGACTTGTCAAATATAAAAGCTTTGAAATATTTTGTCACATTTATCACATTTTGACACTTTTCACTTTTATTTAATAAAGTCAAGTAATAAATAAAGTTCTGCATTGTGTCATCATTGTATGTTTCTATACAATGACAAAATTAGTTATCTGCATTTAATCCATCACACGTGAGAAACACCCAGGTTGAGCAGTAGGCAGCTACCAGTATGTAAGCTCCTGGGGATTCGATTTCTTGCTCAAGGGTACTATGATATGTGGGCATGGTGGGGAGTTGAACCTGCAACTTTCTGGTCCCAATTCGGCCGCCCTACCTCCACAGCACAGCACACCTTAAGTTTGCTAGACTTCAGTACCGTATTTTTCGGACTATAGGTCGCACACAAGTATAGGTCGCATTGTCCAATTATTGCCAAAGAATTGGAAAAATCCATATATAGGTCGCACCTACGTCAAAATGTGGACCGTGTTTAGCTCTGCTGCAAATGTCTCTTCCACAGGAGCGCACAGCAAGGCTTTTAAGAAGATTAACACTTAAAAACAATTAATTGTTTGATAAAAAATTATAGCAAATATGTGTCTGAGCTGAACTTTTCTTTAATAAATTAATCATTTTAGCAGGATAAACACCTAAAAAATATATTTGTTAGCTGTCATTATTGTAAGAGTGTGTCTCCATTTAATTTTTGTTAATAAATTATTACAAATCAGCTTACAGTATTTTATAAAAAGCCATATATAGGTCACACCTGACTATAGGTCGCAGCGCAGGCCATGAAAAAATGATAAAAAGCCGCGACCTATAGTCCAGAAAATATGGTAAAAGTGTCAGCAGGGTCAAAATTAGATTTGAAATAAGACTGCAGACTCGTGGCGATGTCACTGTCATTGCTGCTTAATGACGCTTTTCACAGAGTGAAGACGTGATCCTTCAAACGTGATTAATGTTGTCATTTTGTGGATTTTCACACAAGCCATCAAGTAGCTTTGATGATTAACACAAGCAAAATGGACTAATCTCACACTTGACACTAACTTCTGTCTTCTGGGTGGAAAGCCTGTGCGTTTTTGCATTACTGCACGAAGCTGTGTTTGCGTGGGTTTTCCCCGGGTACTCCGGTTTACTCCCACAGTCCAAAAACATGTGTTAGGTTTCCTTCAGGCCCAGGCCTCCCTTGCAAAAGAGATCTGTGACTCATTGGGATTTGCCTGCTTAAATAAAGGTTAATAAATAATAAATAAAATACGTTCATACTCTGTACTTCAAATTTTTTTTCTGTTTTATTATTTCTAAATGTTGAAGATTTCAGATTTTCTGATGTAGAAATGTTCATGCTTTTTATTTCTGTGGGACTAGTCAGTTTAGTGCAAGTTGGGATGGGATTACAGGTGCAGCATTAGAGTGATTTATTTCTCATGTAAGTGTCAAGAGTTTGTGTTAAGGTTGGAAATAGTGAATCTGCGTCAGTGCCACTTTCCTGTGGGGTCCCACAGGGCTCTATTTTTGGACCTCTTTTGCTTTCGCTCTATCTGCTCCCTTTGAGGTCTATCCTGAGGAAACATGGTCTTTCATTTCACTGTTATGCTGATGATTGTCAGATTTATCTGCCCTTAAAATATGACACAGTTCTTACTCCGTTCACCCTGTTAAAATGTCTTGATGACATCAAGGCATGGATGGCTTCAAGCTTTTTAAGTTTTGATGATCAGAAAAATGGAGTCATTGTGTTTAGCCCTAGCGCTAACTCTGTCTCTGATCCTGTGAATCTTAACTCTCTTCAGCCATATCTTAAGCAGTCTGTTGTGAATTTTGGGATAATTTTGGACTCTGACTTTAAATTTAATAAACAAATTAACTCTTTTCAACAAAAAAAAAACTTCTTCCAGTTAAGGCAGATAACTAAGCTTAAGTCCATGTTGACCAGACTTGACCTTGAAAAAATAGTCCATGCATTTGTTACAACCTGGCTTGACTACTGTAGCATGCTTTATTTTGGGGTCAGTCAGATCTCCCTTCAGTGTCTCCAGCTCATCCAAAATGCTGCAGCTCGGCTATTAACAGGAACTCGTAGGTTTGAGCACACCACCGGTTTTGTCCTCCCTTCACTGGCTCCCTGTGCGTACCAGAATTCATTTTAAAATTATCCTATTGCCCCAGGGACCCATCCCTGCCTGATGCCCTCAATAAGTTTTATGCACGTTTTGAAGATCCAAACAGACCAGCTAGCACCAGACTCACCTCATCACCAGACGAGGAGCACCTCAAAGTGACCGCAGCAGAAGTGAGAGGTAGTCTCAGAAGGATCAACCCTCATAAAGCTACGGGTCCAGACAACATCCCAGGGAAAGTTCTGAAGGAATGTGCGGACCAGCTCTGTGAGGTGCTGGCTGACGTCTTCAACACCTCACTTTCACTGGAGTCAGTTCCCACCTGCCTGAAGACTGCCACCATCATCCCAGTCCCAAAAAGCTCCACAGTGACTGGTCTGAATGACTATAGACCAGTGGCTCTCACCCCGATAGTCGCTAAATGTTTTGAGAAACTGGTCATGTCCCACATCAAGACAACCGTCAACATCAGCGAGGACCCTCATCAATATGCATACCGCGAGAACCGATCAACAGAGGACGCCATCTCCTCTGTGGTCCACACTGCTCTCACCCACCTGGATCAGAAGGACTCATACGTGCGTCTGCTCTTTGTTTATGTTTATTGTTTATTAAATTTGTTCATTTTTTTACAAAAGAAACAATACAAGGCAATCTCATAATGATAGTGTACAAAATGTAAAAAAAATGAAAGGTGGCAGAAAGAAGAATAAATCTTATTATATCTGCCCCTTATCTCCAACAATCAGATTAAACAACAGTAGTCAAACCATGTAAACAATAATAATCTTCAACCAACAGTACAAAATGACTAACTCTTTCTAATTTTCTAACTAATACAATACACATTACGTTATTTCACATATATTTTTTTAACACATTTGTTTTGATCATTTTTTTAAATGTAAACATTGACTTGGCATTTTTAACTACATTCTCCAAGCCATTCCATAATCTAATTCCCTGGATTGAGGTAGAACGTCCCTTCAAACTGGTTCTGAATTGTGGTTTTACAAACAACTCTGTTCCCTTAAGATTATAACAACTTTGTCTTTTAACAAAGTGCATTTGGATATTTAAAGGTAATGCATTATTTTGAGCTCTATACATAACTGATAAAATATTATAGTCTACCAAATCATGGAACTTCAATAATTTTAGTTGATAAAATAATGTACTTGATGGATGGACTTCACATCTGCCTTCAACACCATGATCCCCCAAACTCTGATAGACAAACTATCCACACTTGGACTAAGCCCCTCCATCTGTAACTGGGTACTAGACTTCTTAACAAACAGACCACAGTCCGTGAAGATCCACAACTTCTCCTCCTCCACCATAACCCTCAGCACTGGCTCTCCTCAAGGATGTGTGCTGAGCCCTCTTCTGTTCACTCTGCTCACATATGATTGTACAGCCACACATCCAGGCTGTCATATTGTTAAGTTTGCAGATGATACAGCGGTGGTGGGATGCATCACAGATAATGATGAATCCAGCTACAGACAGGAGGTGGAACACCTGGAGAGCTGGTGCAAAGAGAACAACCTTCACATGAATGTGAAGAAGACGAAGGAGATGATTGTGGACTTCAGAAGGAACAAACACACCCACGCCCCACTGAAAATAGGTGGATCTGCGGTGGAGGTGGTCTCCAGCTACAAGTACCTGGGTGTACACATGAATGATAACCTCAGCTGGAGCAACAACACCACCAGCCTGATCAAGAAAGGTCATCAGAGACTCTACTTCCTCAGACGGCTGAGACGAGCTGGTCTGAGAAGCTCAGTCCTCACCTCGTTCTACAGGTGTGCAGTGGAGAGCGTCCTGTGCTCCAGCATCAACGTGTGGCATGGAGGCTGCACAGTTGCAGAGAGGAAAGCTCTACAGAGAGTGGTGAAGGCTGCACAGAAGTCTGTGGGAGTCAGTCTCCCCACCATCACAGACATTTACACCTCCAGATGCAGAAAAAGAGCCACCTGCATCATGAAAGACCTCACTCACCCAGCACACTCACTCTTTGCACCACTCCCCTCGGGACGGAGGTTGAGGAGCATCAAATGTAGAACCACTAGACTGAGGAACAGCTTCTACCCTGAGGCTGTCAGACTCATGAATAAATAAATAATAAGAATAAACACTGCAGGTCTTTCATGATGCAGGTGGCTCTTTTTCTGCATCTGGAGGTGTAAATGTCTACCCTCCTGGGCTGCCACCTTACCGTGGTGGAGGGGTTTGAGTGTCTCAATGATCCTAGAGCTATGCTGTCAGGGGCTTCATGCCCCTAGAAGGGTCACCCAAGGCAGACAGGTCCTAGGTGAGGGATCAGACAAAGCGCAGCCCAAAAACCCCTATGATGAGTACAATTAATGGACTAAGTTTTCCCTCGCCCGGACGCGGGTCACCGGGGCCCCACTCTGGAGCCAGGCCCGGAGGTGGGGCACGCTGGCGAGCGCCTGGTGGCCGGGCTTTTACCCATGGAGCTCGGCCGGGCACAGCCCGAAGAGGAGACGTGGGTCCCCCTTCCCATGGGCTCACCACCTGTGGGAGGGGCCAAAGGGGTCGGGTGCAATGTGAGATGGGTGGCGGCCGAGGGCGGGGACCCTGGCGGTCTGATCCTCGGCTACAGAAGCTGGCCATTGGGACATGGAATGTCACCTCTCTGGTGGGGAAGGAGCCTGAGCTAGTGTGTGAGGTTGAGAGGTTCCGACTAGAAATAGTCGGACTCACCTCAACGCATGGCTCTGGCTCTGGAACCAGTTTCCTTGAGAGGGGTTGGACACTCTTCCACTCTGGAGTTGCCCCTGGTGAGAGGCGCCGAGCAGGAGTGGGCATACTGGTTGCCCCCCATCTTGGTGCCTGTACGTTGGGGTTCACCCCGGTGAACGAGAGGGTAGCCTCCCTTCGCCTACGTGTGGGGGGACGGGCTCTGACTGTTGTTTGTGCCTATGCACCAAACGGCAGCTCAGACTACCCACCCTTTTTGGAGTCCTTGGAGGGGGTATTGGAGAGTGCGCCTCCTGGGGACTCCCTTGTTCTACTGGGGGACTTCAACGCTCACGTGGGCAATGACAGTGAGACCTGGAGGGGTGTGGTTGGGAGGAACGGCCCCCCTGATCTGAACCAGAGTGGTGTTCTGTTATTGGACTTCTGTGCTCGTCATGGATTGTCCATAACGAACACCATGTTTAAGCATAAGGGTGTCCATATGTGCTCTTGGCACCAGGACACCCTAGGTCGCAGTTCGATGATCGACTTTGTTGTCGTCTCATCTGATCTGCGGCCGCATGTCTTGGACACTCGGGTGAGGAGAGGGGCGGAGCTGTCTACTGACCACTACCTGGTGGTGAGTTGGCTCCGATGGTGGGGGAGGATGCCGGTCAGACCTGGCAGACCCAAACGTATCGTGAGGGTCTGCTGGGAACGTCTGGCAGAGTCTCCCGTAAGACGGAGCTTTAACTCCCACCTCCGGGAGAGCTTTGAACACGTTCCGAGGGAGGCGGGGGACATGGAGTCCGAGTGGGCCGTGTTCCGCGCCTCTATTGTCGAGGCAGCTTATCGGAGCTGTGGCCGCAAGGTTGTTGGTGCCTGTCGAGGTGGCAACCCTCGAACCCGGTGGTGGACACCGGCAGTGAGGGATGCTGTCAGGCTGAAGAAGGAGTCCTATTGGGCCTTTTTGGCTTGTGGGACCCCGGAAGCAGCTGATAGGTACCGGCAGTCCAAGCGGCATGCGGCTCGGGTGGTTGCTGAGGCAAAAACTCGGGCGTGGGAGGAGTTCGGAGAGGCCATGGAGAATGACTTCCGTACGGCTTCGAGGCGATTCTGGTCCACCATCCGGCGTCTCAGGGGGGGAAAGAGGTACGAGACCAACACCATTTATGGTGGAGGTGGCGTGCTGCTGACCTCAACTCGGGATGTTGTGAGTCGGTGGGCGGAATACTTCGAAGACCTCCTCAATCCTACTGGCACGTCTTCCACTGAGGAAGCAGAGCCTGGGGACTTTGGGTCGGGTTCTCTGATCTCTGGTGCTGAGGTCGCCGAGGTGGTTAAAAAGCTCCGCGGTGGCAAGGCTCCGGGGGTGGATGAGATTCGCCCGGAGTTCCTTAGGGCTCTGGATGTTGTAGGGTTGTGTTGGCTTACGCGACTCTGCAATATCGCGTGGACATCGGGGGCAGTTCCCTTGGATTGGCAGACTGGGGTGGTGGTTCCCCTATTCAAAAAGGGGGACCGTAGGGTGTGTTCCAACTATAGGGGGATCACACTCTTAAGCCTCCCTGGTAAGGTCTATTCAGGGGTTCTGGAGAGGAGGGTCCGTCGGATAGTCGAACCTCGGATTCAGGAGGAGCAGTGTGGTTTTCGTCCTGGTCGTGGAACACTGGACCAGCTCTACACCCTCAGCAGGGTCCTGGAGGGTGCGTGGGAGTTTGCCCAACCAGTTTACATGTGTTTTGTGGACTTGGAGAAGGCATTCGACCGCGTCCCTCGGGGGGTTCTGTGGGGGGTACTCCGGGAGTATGGGGTACCAGGCCCTTTGATAAGGGCTGTTAGGTCCCTGTACGACCGGTGTCAGAGCTTGGTCCGCATTGCCGGCAGTAAGTCAGGCTCGTTTCCGGTGAGAGTTGGACTCCGCCAAGGTTGCCCTTTGTCACCGATTCTGTTCATAACTTTTATGGACAGAATTTCTAGGCGCAGCCAAGGTGTTGAGAGGATCCGTTTTGGTGACCTTAGAATCGCTTCTCTGTTTTTTGCAGATGATGTGGTCCTACTGGCTTCATCAGTTCGTGATTTACAACTTTCACTGGAGCGGTTTGCAGCCGAGTGTGATGCGGCCGGGATGAGGATCAGTTCCTCCAAATCCGAGGCCATGGTCTTGAGCCGGAAAAGGGTAGCATGCCCTCTCCGGGTCGGGGAGGAGGTCCTGCCCCAAGTGGAGGAGTTTAAGTATCTCGGGATCTTGTTCACGAATGAGGGAAAACTGGAGCGTGAGATCGATAGGCGGATAGGTGCAGCGTCCGCAGTGAAGCGGGCGCTGTACCGGTCTGTCGTGGTGAAGAGAGAGCTGAGTCAAAAGGCAAAGCTCTCAATTTACCGATCGATCTACGTTCCCACCCTCATCTATGGTCATGAGCTTTGGGTTATGACCGAAAGAACAAGATCTCGGATACAAGCGGCTGAAATGAGTTTTCTCCGCAGGGTGGCTGGACTCTCCCTTAGAGATAGGGTGAGAAGCTCAGTCATCCGGGAGGGACTCGGAGTAGAGCCGCTGCTTCTCCACATCGAGAGGAGCCAGTTGAGGTGGCTCGGGCATCTGGTTAGGATGCCTCCTGGACGCCTCCCTGGTGAGGTGTTCCGGGCACGTCCCACCGGGAGGAGACCCAGAGGAAGACCCAGGACGCGCTGGAGGGACTATGTTTCTCGGCTGGCCTGGGAACGCCTTGGGATTCCCCCGGAGGAACTGCTCCAAGTGGCTGGGGAGAGGGAAGTCTGGGCCTCCCTACTTAGGCTGCTACCCCCGCGACCCGACCCCGGATAAGCGGAAGAAGATGGATGGATGGATGGATGGATGGAATCCTAGATGTTATTATTGTTTTTCTCTTGCATTTGTTGTTGGATGTAACTGGGACCCTGTGTACATAATCTCGTTTTCATCACATGTACTACATGCGGTGCAAATGACAATAAATACTCTCTGACTCTGACTCTATTGACCTTCAAGTGCATTAATGGCCTTGTACCCTCATACCTCTCTGTCTTACTTCAAGCATATGTTCTTTCTCGGGCGCTGTCATCATCTGACTAGCTGCTTTTAGTTGTACCAAAAACCAGGCCGAAGCTCAGATCAGGCTTTTTCCGTCATGGGCCCTAAACTCTGGACCAATCTGCACCCCCAACATTAGACAGCTTTTGCTTTGAAATTTCTCCTAAAAACACACTTGTTTTCACTGATGTTTAACGCAGCGTGATTTGATTTAGTATTTTATTGTTTTCGGGTTTTCGGGTTTTTACATTTTTGTTTTTTGATATTTTTAATACTTCCTGTTATTATTATTACTGTATTTCCTTGATCTTATTATGTAGCACTTGGGTAACAGCTGCTGTTTCAAATGTGCTTTATTAATACATTTGACTTTGACGTTGTTGTGCAGTGCAGTGCACTTGTTCTAATGGAGACCCGAGGCAACACTGAAACAAACTGTTTATTTACCGGTACTGTCTTTTCACTATAAACGCACTGGGTGACAGTATAGTAATAAAAATTGATAGGTCTACATGTTCCTTGTGTGCTTATAAAATTTCCAAGGGGTATAAGGAAGACTGTCCGGTGACTTAGTGGATCCTTTTGTTGATTTCCTAAAAATGCAAGGACGCTTTCCAGGAAAAAGTCTTGGTTTGGAGTGGGAACACATCTGCAAATCTCACATTTTATGTGGTTTTGATGACTCAGCAAATGACTCCCAAATAGCCATAGTAATTGTGCTATTAAACATTTTTGCCCTTGTTTTACATGTCTAATGAGTGATGGCTACAGGATGTGCTACCTTGGGTCCTGGTTTTCCAGGAACACCTATGTGACCCTGTAAAGAGAAAAAGTGCATTCAGCATTTGAGGAAAATTAACTAGTGTTCAGAAGAGTAAAGAAAATTCATCTGGAGCACTTACAGTAGGTCCAGCTGGGCCAATAAATCCTGGTCTTCCTGGCTTTCCTGCAGAACCCTTGTAACCTCTTGGGCCCTTGAGAATAAAACGTTTATAAAGCAGCCAAAGGAACAGCTTTATTTTTTGTCGCTTCCCTTTAACATGGCAAACTACTTTACAATCCAAGTGTAATATGTGCTTGTCTTCAGTCACTGAAGTGCCTGAAAATGTGACTTACAGTTTGGCCCTGGGGGCCCATTTCTCCTGCTGGCCCCAGGGTGCCTTTTTCCCCCTGTAAAATGCACAAACGGCAATGAAATAAGCTGCCAAACAAAGCTCAATTTCACGTTTATTTACAAAAACCAAGCAGAGATCAGACCTTTGCTCCACTACGTCCATTTTTTCCACTGGGACCTTGTGGTCCTTGATACGCCTGCAAGAAAAAGATGACATTTACAGAATAATGATAAACAATATATTCAAATATTGAATCTAAAAGTGTCTAACAGAACCGTATACCTCGACTCCTGGATCACCGTCTCTACCTGGTAAACCTGGGTCTCCAATAATACCCTAGAAAGGTATGACCATTGATGTGAACATGACTAGATATTCTGAGAATGTAAATATGTTCTGGTTTTATCAGTGGTGAATTACTTTTGGTCCAATGGTGCCAGCTCTGCCCACAAGTCCTTGGATACCCTTTGATTTTACAAGTTCAGACAAAAAAAAAACGTTTCATCAGTAACCAGCAAACTTTAAAGGTCCACTGACATGATTTTTTTAATTTTCATAAAATTGCACAAAATATATATATTTTATCATTTAAATATGTTTGTTTTTGCAAACAAAATAATAAATCACTTTAATTTTGCTTTAAAAGTGATTTTGAACTTCAAGCCGTGTTTAATCATGGGAAATCCGATTACACTCGAACGCACCATCTGTGATGTAACACTGGGCAGAGGGCTCTGGTCTCTTTAATAGCGGACAATTTAAAACCAGACGAATTTATCAATCTATGTGAAGATTTGAGCTATTTGTCTTCATTTTGGGAAGCAGAAAATAGTTTGGGTGATGGAACAAGAAACAACAGGATCTAATTTAGGTCTGATGCTGTATCAGACTTACCTTCATGTCGAGCTGCTCATACCTGCACACTGTGACAAGCCCAGAGCTCTGCCCAGTGTTACATCACAGATGGTGCGTTCGAGTGTAATCGGATTTCCCATGATTAAACACGGCTTGAAGTTCAAAATCACTTTTAAAGCAAAATTAAAGTGATTTATCATTTTGTTTGCAAAAACGAACGTATTTAAATGATCAAATATACATATTTTGAGCAATTTTATGAAAATTAAACAATCATGTCAGTGGACCTTTGAAGCTTTTATAAATCAAACTATGGTAATTTTGATTAATACGTGATACTCACAGGCTTCCCCTTCTCTCCAGGAGTTCCTCTTTCCCCAGGATCCCCCACAATACCCTGTGCATCCATCAAACGCAGAAAGTCAAACTTTTATACAATGTCTAATGAACAACATGGTGAACGAGGGAGTCCTCTTTCATATACGGAGCAGATTATCGCTGTGGCTCAGGCTCTTCGTTGAGTGACTCACCAGCTAACGTTGGGATAGTTCAGGCCTTCAGAGCATTGCCAAAATCCAGCCACATGAACTAATGTTGTTTATGGAGACGGCACATCAGCCAAAAGCGTACTGTACTTTGATCCCAGCGTTTTACCCCATCAGAAATGATTTAATAGCTATTTGTGGTCACATGAGGGGATTTTGAAGACAACGTATCAAGAGTTTCCTAATGTGGAGCAGGGAATCCCACAACAACCCACCTGCTTTCCTCTGGAGCCAAGCCGCCCGACTGCACCCGTCGTTCCCTTCTGGCCCTAAAATTTGAACAAGATGAGTTTAAATGATTTAAAACAAAAAGAAATAAAAAAGATACAAGCTGGAAGGAAACATACCTTTACTCCTTGAAATCCAGGAATCCCGCCATATCCTTTAAGACCTTTAGTGCCCTTTAAGAGGAAAAAAACATCAGTAATAGCTTAATTGTTTTTAACATGGCTTACCACTGTGATTCAAAAGTTATCTTACAACTACTCCAAGTTTCCCAGTCTCGCCAATGTCTCCAGGAGGTCCTTGAATGCCCTTTAATGAAACCAAAATTTCCAGTTTAAAACGTATACAACTGTTATTTCATTTAGTGGGTGACAAACGAGTCCAATTAAAGTCAGCAGATGAGTTTACCTTAAACCCTGCTGCCCCTTTTAATCCTTTCAACCCTTTAGGACCTCTGTCCCCCTGTGAACACATCTCAGTCACGCACGTATGAAACATTTCAGCATCAAGAAAATTATAAATACGAGTGATACATTACCACTTGCCCCCAGCGTCCCCTCATCCCTTTTTCACCTTTGCTTCCTGCTTCACCCTGAGGGTGTGAATGTACGGTTTTGTTAAAAACTGTATGAGAATGAGGGAAACAGAAGTGCAAGATAAAGTCAGAGCTCACTTTTGGGCCTGTCTCGCCAATGTTACCGTAGTCGCCGGCATTTCCACGGATTCCCTGCAAGTAATGAGAAGCAAACATTTTTTTTCAAACCAGACCAAAAAAACGTTTTAAAATCTAAATACAGTATTAGCAATGATTTTCATCAGAATAAAGCGGCAAGCTTTTTGGAGATAAAAGTTTGGTTATATCTAGGGATGCACCGATCCACATTTCTCATTTCCAATCCGATACTTAAAAACTGGGTATCGACTGATACCGATACTTTTCCGATCAGATACTGTTCAGGTATGTGAATCTGTATAATGGATTTTTTTTACTGAGACTATTCTTTTTAACTTTGTGTGAGATACACCGAATGAAGACACTCTTGAGCCTTACAACAGGAAACTCACAAACTTTAACGGCACACAAGAGGCAGGTCATACCACACACATGTCCTTCTCACTCATGGTGCAGCAGGAAAAACTAAAAAACCGCTAAGCATGATGGGAAAGACAACAAAATCCACTCCCCTTAACCACTAAGGGAGTGGATTTTGTTGTCTTTCCCATACTGCTTAGCGGTTTTTTTTAGTTTTCCAGCTTTAGGTGCAACTGGAAAAACAAAAACAAAAATGCTAAGCATTATGGGAAAGACAACAAAATCCACTCCCTTAGTGGTTAAGGGGAGTGGATTTTGTTGTCTTTCCCATCATGCTTTGCGTTTTTTTAGTTTTTTCAGCTGTACCTAAAGCTGGAAAACTAAAAAACCGCTAAGCATTATGGGAAAGACAACAAAATTCACTCCCTTAGTGGTTAAGGGGAGTGGATTATGTTGTCTTTCCCATCATGCTTAGCGTTTTTTTAGTTTTTCCAGTTGCACCTAAAGCTGGAAAACTAAAAAACCGCTAAGCATTATGGGAAAGACAACAAAATCCACTCCCCTTAACCACTAAGGGAGTGGATTTTGTTCTTTCCCATAATGCTTAGCGTTTTTTTAGTTTTTCCAGCTGCACCATGAGTGAGATGACATGTGTGTGGTATAGACCTACCTCTTGTGTGCTGTTAAAGTTTGTGAGTTTCCTGTTGTAAGGCTCAAGAGTGTCTTCATTGGGTTTAACTCACACAATGTTAAGGCAGTCACAGAATGTGATGGAACACAAGTGCTCTTTGAAACTGGATCGGAAATATCGGCAGGTTGCTGTATCGGATACCGATACTGGATCGGATCGGCCCCATCCCTAGTTATATCAAATTTTTGACGTCATAAATGTGACTTTTTTCGCCCCTACTTTCTTAACAGACTCTATGACAAATGTTTTCAGGCTTTAATTTCAGCACAAACTGGAAAACTACCATATACACAAGAGACATGAACCAATGTTTTTATGAAGACTAAAAATAATTTCCCTCAAGTTAACTCAAATAAAAAAGAAAGTGGACGGTCAAAGGGAAACCTATAGATATTATAAGTCAGTACATTTCTTAAAGTTTAACAAGATATTTAAAGAGAGCAGTAACTTTTTATTTTGAACTAAATGCGAAAAAAAGAACAACCGGTTTGCATTTATCCGAAGATAAAATCAGTCATCCCACCAGATGTTGTTTATCTTGTTTAAAAGCAAATTTAAGTTTTAAATTAAGCTTGGATTTAATTTGTGTGACATGGTAGAAACATTAAATATTTTTCTGCCTATTACCCATTAAAATCTGGGAAAACTACACTAACTTATCCTACACCAACCATTTGTAATTTTGTATTTGGCAGAGTATTGAACAACATATTAGCATTTTAATTAGTGTTGATTTGCACATTATTTGAATCCTTTGTTAGCATTTTAACAGTGTTTGGTAAGCAATGATTTTCCAAAGAGAAAAGTTTTTGGTCCTTAGTTTTTGTGTTTTCAAACCATGTTAGCACAAAGACTCATTTACCATGGAACTACACGTTGTTATGCGTGTACATGCAAATTATAATTGTGGGAGTTATGCTCTGCAGCTCCCTGCAGCCACAGCTAATGCTAATCAGCAGCACCTGAGGATCATTGACTTGATGAGCACGAGGAGCATAAAAGGCTGCAGAGTACATCCAGTCAGCGCTGGAACATTACTAGCCTGGTTAAAACCAGACCCTTGTCCTTCACTTCGCTGTACCAGGGTCTGGGATTTCTCTCATAGACAAGGATTTCTCCGGTAGATTTTTGACCGGACCAATCAGAGAACAGAAGGCGGAGTTTTGTTAGTTTAGCCTGGCGAGGTCCAGGCTATTCAGATAAATAGCTCAGAAACCACTCGGTGGATATTTTTTCTGCTACCAGTGTGTAATTATATGGCTCTAATTTACTGACTGTTGGCCTAGATGAAACATTTGAGATAAAATTTGATTTTTTATTCGTAGCGCACCCGAGGCTGTTTGGAAAATGTCAAACCGAAACAATTTAAATCCAGCAGATTTGACCATTTTGTGAATTGATTTAGGAACTGTTAAGCTCAGGAACACTTCTGATATAACGTCAGCTAAGAAATATATTTTTTCTCAGCAAAGAAATAATAGTTTTTTACCTTGTTTTCTTGAAAATTCCTTCGTGGCGGCAGCCATTTTAACTGACGACGTCAGTCGACGTCGTTCAAAACTCCGCCTTCTGTTCTCTGATTGGTCCGGTCAAAAATCTACCGGAGAAATCGTTGTCTATGGGAGAAGTCCCAGACCCTAGTACGAAGCGAAGTGAAGGACAAGGGTCTGGTTTTAACCAGGCTAGAGCATTACCTGCCAATGCCAGTTCTGTTCTAGCCTTTAACTCGTGAGTTAAACTGAATTTTTTTTACATTTTCAATAATAAATAACATTTCAAGGATATACTGTATCTCATACATTTTCCAGATTATGATAATAAAGTGCTATGTGTTGTTGTCATCATATGGTCCCATACAATGGCAACATTGTCTCTCTGTATTTAACCCATCCATCCCCAGGTGGAGCGGTGGGCAGCTATTGAAGGCGCCCGTGGAGCAATTAGAGATAGGGTGTGCTGCTCAGAGATGCCACGAGATGTGCAATGACTAGGGATCGAACCTGGGTCCCGAGTCAACTGCTCTGCCTCTACCCCAGTTAAACCGAATATTGTATTTCTCTGTGCTTCCAGTAAATAATCCCTGATATCCTATTCTCCTATGGATTCTCCTCTAAGGACTTTGAGCTCACCTGTGCCTCTTCAGCTGCCTCCATGCCTTTCTACCACTTGCCTATCACCTGCCGTTGTTCAGACGAACACCTTCTTCGCCTGGAACCATTTGGGTCAGCTCTCCCACTGACTCCTACCTCTATCGTAAGAAAGAGCAGCAACAACATTATCACCCCTGCCAACAGACCACTAACTATCTCTTTGCTCTTCAGGGTTCCAGCTCCCTCTCTGGTTCATTGAATGATTTATCACCTTGTAAATAAAAACTGCTGTTCTCCTTGGTCGTTGTATCTGGGTATAGCCAAAACTGTTACACTATTATCTTTTTGTGGTCACCAAAGTCCTTCCAGTATAAGACTAATCTCTTCAAGTGAAACAATTCATGTCAGCTTTTGAGCTGTGTTCCCATAAGCTTCTTATTCCAGTTACTGTATTTTTTTTTTTTACTTGCTGCTGGAATCAAAATGAAAAAGTGCGTATGTTAAAAATAAATATAAATGTTGTTTTAAAATTGCTTCGTTTTCCTCTGAACTGCCTTTTAATCTAATAGGTTTTAAATTTGTGGATTATTACATAACGCTGTATTACATTTCAGACTGTATTCCCACATTTTAGGGGAAAGGGTTGCATTTGTAACATTGGTGGAAAATACAGACTAGCAGGACTGGAGGAATATTAGTCATAAATACAATAAAACTGATCTGAATTGTTTGCACAGATGCTTACTTCCTAGATGGAAAAGTGTTTTCCACTGTACCAGCTGAATTTCTCTGAGTCAACAAACGCATCAAACATGTCCCCGCCATCTTTGTGTTGTCAGTTTATTTGACCATCTCCCCTACCAGCGTGTAGTAGGCAGAGTCAGCTGCTCAGAGGTTAACCTCAGAGATGGCTGACGATACGGCGAGAGGCACGACCATGAAATTTACGACATCTCTGAGGCGGGACAGCTCATCCGAGTGAGGGACCACCCACTACCTGAGATGGACAGTTCCTAGATGTGTGCCAGGAAATGCCCTCCTTGGATGCCAGCAGCGAAGGCGATAAACAAGTTGGGACTACGTGACTCACAAGCTGGCAGGGGGTCAACACTCTAACCAGTTACTAAGGACAGATGTTTGCTCCCACAGCTGCAGCTGAAGACATGAACAAGTTGCATGTGACGCTCTGGAAATGTGTTCAGGGTGGATGTCAGTCCACAGTCCAGCGTGTTTTCCCAGGCAGCAGGAGGACTTTGAGTGCAAAGCGCACAAAACCAAACAAAAAAAAACTATGCTGTGAACATGTTCTGAGCACTTCTGAAACTCTAAGAGCTTAACAGTTGAGAACAAAGAGATTAATAAGTCATGAATTCTAAGTGAAAATAATCACATCTGTGGCTCTCTGTTGGACAGAAGTTTTTGTTGTTCATTCAAAGACGTTAGTGGTTCCTTTCAACAGCATTGTCCTGGTTTTCTCAATGACGGCCTCCTCAATAAATTATTGTGGCTGAAATCTGAATAACTTCACACGGAGTTAAGCAGTTTAATGCCACTTCTTAGCACACACTGGAGGCTCCGCTGTCTGGTTGTTCCTGTGTGTGTGTGATTCATTACATCTGGCACAGTTCAGTAATGTCAAAGCAAAACCATTAGAACACTGTGCACTTAGTCCTGTGAGATCCCTCACTTAAAAAGAGCAGAGTCTGTGCTTTAACATGCAAGTGGTTATTTCAGAGATGTAAAAACACATTTATTGTCATGCTGTGCTAGTTTGTGTTTATTTTGGACATTTTGAAATGTTCTGTAATTCAGACAGTTATCAAACCATGATAGGAGCCTCTGTGTTTATTGCTCAACACCTCTGCTTCCAGACGTGTTCCCATATGGCTGTCTCAGTACTGCAACTAGTCCCTCGGTTATTGCTGGGGATCTGTACCCTGAAGCAGTAAGTTGTAGTTTATTATATGTATATATATACATAGTATATATATATATATATACATACAGTATATATATATATACAT